>JAVJIF010016019.1:0-91549 GCA_038442645.1 Agave tequilana | reverse complement strand
TAGTGAAGGAAAAAGTAAGAAACGAAATCATCGTAAAAAAATATCATTATTAAATAGGGCAAAAATTCGACTATTTCAGAAACGTTCCGAAAAATTCTCAAAAATAAAAAATTTATTTTAAGATGCTTGGTGAAATCGTACTTGATAAATTCAATGTAGTTTTTAAATTAAAAATCTTGGAATCTTCCGCCGATACCGGCCGACACTAGAATCGGTGAAATTTTGATAAATTTAGAAATCTCAAAAAATATATTTAGATAGAAAATAATTTCTAAGAAGTAACGTGAAAGCCATTTTTGAAAATTTAATCCCATTTGAAAACTAAAAATCTGGGAATCAGTCAGCCATGCCGACCGACGCCGATTTTGGAGATTTTGCAAATATTCTGAAAATTTTCAGAAAATCATGAAAATCTAAAATATTAGAAAACAGTGTTTGAAACTAAAATCGGTCAAATCGGACTACTAGAAAGGTCAAATCAGGCAGTACGGGTCAGGGCTGACTATAAGACTGAGAATCTGGATCCGATACAAGAACATGAGAAATCGCAACTTAAAAACTAATACTGGAAGAAAATGCAATAATACGGTCAAAAAAGTCGGGACACGTATCTGGGTACGTATCTCGGGAACGGGGTGCTATACTAAATAAGCATAAGATCATTAGTACTATAACTACATGAGTTAATCATCATCAAAACTAGAGTGAGGGCCTTTGGCCAACAATCTCTTCCTTTTTGATGATGACAAAACTCATGGGGTTATATATGCATGGATTAAAGATAAGCTTCATAGAAGCTCCCCCTTAACTCATGCATAGCAATAAAAAAATTGATATTCAATGAAATGCAGAAACTAAACACAAACATATGTGCACATACAAAGATATAAACATGCACATATAAACTCTCTAAATTCTTCTCCCCCTTTTGTCAATTCATCAATAAAGGGGTGAAGACAGCCAAACAATAAAAATGTATATGCGATATACATTCATGAAGAGGAGAGGTGTAAAGTTAGTTCCCCTGCATACATGCATTATATAGAGAAGGGATGACTAAACCCTAAACCACATAAAGTATAATATACAATGTATAAACGGAGATGTTAAGCTCCCCATACACACGTGTATCATGTAAAGAAGAGAGGTTAAGCTCCTCAATGTGAGATACACTTAACATGAATCTATATATATAGAGAATATGTTAAGCTTCCCTTGCATATAGGCAAAACATATCAACAAATTTTGAAACCACATTTAAAACAATTTTTTTTTTTTGAAATCTCTTGAAGTCAACAAAATGAATTATGATACCAATGAAATCAAATTATAGTTGACAAAATAAAAGTTGGTGCCACTTGTAGAAATTTTTTTTTAAGATACCAATAGTATATTTTGATATCAATTGAAGGTGAGACATGAAGTACATTTTGATACCAAATAAATACCAATTGAAATCAATGCATAAGCTTGTAAAGATACCAATTAACATTTAGAATAAAATCAAGCTTAGAATAAGCATAATTTGTGCTTTAGAATATAAGATATGTAAAACAAGCACAATCAAATCATATATATGTATGTATGAAAATGGAAATACCAATTAAAATTTGAAGCATACATATATAAGAAACACATATGAGTATACAAAAATAAAATAATATGAAGATCATGTGTATAACTTATCCTACCACCCTATTGATGCACAAGTTTAAAAGATATTCAATAAGGGTATACAAGGCATAGTCGCCCATCCAACCGCCCTTGGAAGGTAGGAGTTTTCAGAAATAAGAGTTTGAAAATAATTATAGATTGAAAACTCCACCAAATAAAGAATAAATAACGATTTTAAAGTAATTTTTAAAAACTAGTTAAAGATCCTTCAAAAATGAAGCCAAATCATATATATGTCATGAAACATTGCTAAGTACATAAAAATTGTCACTCAAGATCTATAAAGCTCATGAAAATAGAGTAAACAAAAACAATGTGAGTGCACAAGAATCATGTGAATAGCATATTCATAAAAATAATCAATAAGGTTCAAAATAAACTTGAAATTCTTTATTCAAAAACATGATAATCATCAAAACTAAAATTTTCATCAAAACTAAACAAGCATCAAGTTATATGTAGGTTTTGTTGAAATTAAAGGTATACATACATATCCAAATATAGACTAGTCCACAAAAGTATATTGCATGAGGGCAAGTGGCTCTAGGACATACATGTATATCTATAAGTGTTAGACAAAAACATCATATACATGAAGCAAAACATATACAAAAATAGGAAAAACAAGTATAAATAAAAGAATCATCAAAACTAGGTTATACATGTACATGTAATGATTACAATGAGCAATGAAGCACAAACATATAATAAGCAAGTGTAGCTCACTACTTGTACAAGTATAAACACAAGTTTTAACGAAAACTACATCTAAACAAGTAATCACCATATGAAGTACAAAGCAAACATGATCATTAGGCCAAGTGCACGTGTTTTAGAACTAGCATATACATAGTAGTTAAATAATAGTGAGAACACAATATATGAATTTATATGAATATGAGTGTATCTCAAAGACTATTTATGTATATCATATGTCTAATAACATTGCAATTAACATAATGAGTATTAAGACCATAACATGCTAAGAATTATCAAATTAAAAGCATGTAAATTAAAATAGGAGTTAGAGATAGTTACCAAACTATAAGAACTATTCTCTAAGTCTCCAAACCATGGTGGTCCTTCCACCAATCATCCTTGAAGGTGATGCATCCAATGTAGTATCCATCAAGCTCAAACGCATCCACCATCAAGGCACCATACCTCTCATGTCATGTGAGAGCCCACACCTATATCAAACACAAGAGGTGGGGATTTTGGTACCCATTTCCTTTTGGGTCCATAGGGGTTAGCATCGTAAGGAACCCAAACATTTTTATTTGTAAAATTTATATGATTTATCTTATCAAAATAAAATTTTGCTAAATGGCCTTTGAGCCTCAATGCTAAATGGCCAAACACAGCCCATTCACCCTTCGACATTTGCGTCATGTTCGGGCTTCTGTCAATATCCGCATACTGCCTGCTGAGGGGGAAGTCAGAATGGTCTCTTAACTTGCGGGGCACTGGTAGATTTCACTATATTTCCTCTGTCTACTTGTTGGAACGCCTGCTTTACTGCCTTGTTCTGTATTTGTCTTTTGTCTTTTTCTTCAATACTCGTTCTACGTCATGAGCCATGGCGAGACTTGGGAGCATATTTTTCAGCTGCTGTTGTTGACTTTCCACCATCCCCAGGAGTATCCCTATCATGTTGGCATTCTCTCCACTAGGACCATCCAAAGAAGAGCCGTGGTTATTACAATTTCTCCATCTTTTCATATCTGAGTTGGTCAAATGGATAACGGGAAGCTAAAAAGTGAAAAGAGAGAAGGGTTTTAGGATTTAAGAGAAGAATTATCAAAAAGGAATAGATAACTTTATACTTATGGTTGGATTGTATAACCATGACTCAGCGCTCTAATTGCAAATTAATCTTTCATTAATCTGCTGACTGGGTGTACTAAAGATGTGAGAGCCTAGGCTCTGATACCATCCTGTAATGCCCCGCCTCGATGGGCATGGGGACGCTACTGTAACATATATACAGGTGAAAATACCCTCACATTTGTATGCTAAGCATCAGTACATGCAAGAATCAGAGTATGAAAAACACATGGTAATATACATTCCAACAAAAAGAAGTATACGTACACAGCTATCACAAAATGTGATTCAATATTACGCGACTATTACATCACAAAAGGCGTTAGAGTTATGATTACAAAGGATGAACAATACAAAAGATGCTCATGAGCTACAAAAAAGAATCCAGCGAGCCGGTCAAGAAGGAGCAGGGAGAGAAGGAGCTATAGCAGATCCGCTTGCTCCTCAAGGAAAACCTGGTCATTCGTAGACGGGTCCACTTTGGTCCAAGCTCCAGAATCTGGACATGCAGGTCCAAAGTTGTCAGAAAGCAACCCAATGAGTACGTAAACTGAAGCAAAGTGGCGTGCACATGCAAACACATGTATACTGAGAAATGTGTTATGTACTCAGTTATGTAAATACAAACCAGCTATAGTAAAGCGAAATAAAACAGCACCAGGGCAAAATAAGAATGAAATTAATTTATTATTATTACTCATCCGACTCGTATGTTTTGGTATGTGTCCCAATGTCCCAGCACACATACATCCACTTATGAGTAAGATGAGGTTGGTTATGAGAAATTGATGGTGGATCAACGAACTATATTTACAATGGGCCCCGTGCATACCCGGGACAACAAGCAGGATGTTTCGGTATTGAGCCGGAACTACCACTAAGAAAATAGGAATAATATATTATCATTGTAAACATGAACCATATATAATATCCACCAGTTTTCCCCATCCCAGTATATGTTTTCTGATTATTACAATTTTATGCTCATGATGATCTGTCTACAAGGATTAACATGAATATAATAATAGGAAGAACATGATTAATATATGAGTACATGATCTCTGGGTGTATAACATGATAGCAGATGTCAAGTCCCCATAAAGATGATAATCATAAATCAGGTAGTTAACCGGTCAGGTGTTAGGTGCGGTATCGGGTGAAGTACAACATTACAAGAAATTACAAGATTACAATATCATGCCAGAACAGTACAAGTAAACATTTCAAACTCTTCACAATCATATTAATAACAATTGTAGATTAAGCTATTAAGTAGATAAGCAGAGCTAGGCAAAGCTGGACATAGTTAGGCCATGTCCACAGTGCATAGTGTTAGGCATACTGCGAAGTTAGGCTCCTGGCGAAGCTAGTGTACAATACTAGGTGCTAAGGCGCTCGGCGAGGCTAACGCTCGCGTCGAGGCTAACACTCGTGGTGAGGTTTAGCGTATGAACGCTCACTAATGCGTGGCGAAGCTAGATATACGTGGCGAGCTAATGTATGAACGCTTAGCTGTCGCACACAGCAAAGCCACGCTCGTGGCGAAGCTAGACGCATGCGGCGGAGCAAGCGTATAAACACTTTGCTAATGCACGCGATAAAACTACGCTCGGGCGAAACTAGTAGTAAAACTTTGAGTGCTAAGCTTGCCATCCAGGCGAAACTAGTAAAAGCTGAAAGTTAAGCCTGAAGGCTAAACCTAAAGGCTAAAGAGAGCCAAAGGCTGAACAACAAATCAACAGTTAAAATCACTGAAAGTTTCAAGTGAAGTACTCACCTAGGGTTTGTAGATTATGGTGGAACTCCAATGGAGTTAATGCATATACCGTGAGGAAGAGAGAGAGAAAATGAAGTGTGTCAGAGAGAGAGAGAGGAGAGAGAGTGCACAATCTTGAGGGACGGTCAAGAAGGGGGTGGCCAGCTGGGAGATGGAGGGTGGTGATGATGGGGTGTTGGTGGTAATTGGATGGCTGGATGGGGAAGGAGATGGTGGAGTTGTGGGTGGCCGGCTAGGGGAGAGAGGATGAAGGGGTCGAGTAGGAGGTGGAGGTAATGGCTAGAGGTAATGGTGAGGGTGGTAGTGATGGTGGTGTTGATGGTGGAGTGGTGGTGGTTGAAGGTGGAGATGATGGTGGTTAGAGGTGGTGGTAGATGTGAAGGTGGCGGTGATGGAGGCCGACAAGAAAGGAAGAGAAGGGGAGGCCGGGGGTGATGTGGCCAGAGGAGGTGACCGGCGGAAGAGGAGAGGGAGAGAGAAGATGGAGCTTGGCCAGCTAGAGAGAAGGAGAAGAGAGAAGAAAGGGGAAAGCGGATGAGGGAAAGAGTGTGTGAAAGAGAGTAATGGGGGGATAGAGTTATATTGGAGAAAGAAATGAAAAATTGTGCATAACAAAGAAGAAGAAAAGAGAAGAAAGAAGAAGAAAGTGGAAGAAAAGAGAAGGAAAAAAAAGAAAAAGAAATAGAAAGGAAAATGAAAAGGAAAAAGAAAAAGAAGAAAGGAAAAGAAAAACAAAGAAAGGATGGAAAAAAGGAAAAAAAGAGAGAAGGAGAACAATTACCAGCCCGGAGAATCACTAAAATATGGAAAAATAGCAAAAAAATCAGAATACATGACTGGTTACATAGTCCAGGATTAGGGTGTTACACACTAGCTGAAAACAAAGTCCAAGATACTTGCTCCTCAAGTGACAACTATCTACACACACCCATCTTAAACCTTGAATGCAACTATTGAAAGACACAAATATCCTTTGAAATGCAAGGTCATCTTTTAATAGGTAATCAATATGACTCTCAGGATTTGTTGCTATGACTTCTATTTTTAGAGCAAAAATATAGTTTCGGCTTTCTTCAACATTCTCAAATATCAACTTCTTTGCACTTTCTTTAGCTCTTCAAGCTCTACTATAAGTTATACTAAGAGAAAATTTCTTATGTACAAGATTTATTATCTCTCGGAGTGATACGGGGATTCTAAAATCACCTAGAGGGGGGTGAATAGGTGATAATGCTAATCAATGCACAAATTTAAAATGAGATGATGCAACGATCACTCAAAGTAAGATTAGAAGCCGAATACCCCGCGAAGGGCTCTGAACTCCTTCCTCGTGATTCCTCTAAATAAGAGTTTGAGGTGCGCAATGTAATCTTGTTGTGAGAGTATTGATCGACAATATAAGAATGAATGGAAAGCAAGTAAATAAAACAAGTAAACCAATCACAAACACAGAGATTTGTTTTGAGGCTCGAGCACCCAGCTCTACGTCCATGCCTTCACCCAGAAGGATTTTCGATCCACTAGAACTTCCACAAAGGATTACAACCACTAGGGAGTACCTAACTCCTCAATCACACTCCTCTAGTCTAGAGGTAGTGGAGCCACAAATACAATAATCACTTGGTGATCAAAAGACTACAAACTCTCTTTTGAAAAATTTTCTTTACAAAACCCTAGAGAATAATATATAAGATTGAAGCTCAAGGTTTTGTAAGTGACATAAAAACAGAAGAGAGATTTTAAGAACCAAAAACTTTTGAAAATAATAGCCCAAAACTTAAACAAAAGCTCTTTCTCAAGAAAACTCAGAACTTTTGATTTTTGAATTTATTGTTGTGAAAACTTCTACCCTAATGACCCCTTTATGTAGGATTTAAGAAGAGAAAACATAGAAAACTTTTACCTAAATAAAAGAGGAAGAAATTGACCCTCTAATATAGCTAACCATATTTTTTTAAACTTAAACACGTTTTAAAAACATGTTAAAAATCAGCCTCCAGAAAATTAGCCATTACTGCAAATCTGGCAGATTGGTCAATTTTGAGCACCTTTTTCAAGCTGTAAACGTCCGAATTCAGAATTACGTATATAGGAATAATTTGTAGATATTTAAGTCTTCATTTTAATGCAACTAAAATCAACTCAATATCATGTTTTATTAGAAAGTTATCAATAAAATACTGACAGGTGTCAAATCAGAAACTGTAAGCTGTTTTCAGAACAAGAACAGAGTTCAACCAAATATTTGACATCTTTAAAATTTGAATATGAAAATTATTATTGAATAAGAAATTTAGATCTGAAAGTTAGCTTTGAAATGCAAGTTAAATCATGTTATTTGAATATAAGAATAACTTTAACAACTATAAAAGGGTGTCAAGCAGATCAGCAGAACTAAAACTGGCTCAAATCTAAAACTCAATATATGTACTTGAAATCCAAAACCGGTTAAACCAAAAACCAAACGTACTGAATTTTTGTGTGTGTATTTGAGCTTCAAACGTATATACTATTCTTTAACAAACTAAAAATATAAAAACTTTATTGGAAGGTGTCTCTGAACCGCGTTGCCGAGCTACAGCCTCCTCTCCTATGAAAGAGTCCTCTTGTGCCATCAACCTTTTGATATGCTTTAAGCGCCAATAACCTTGCAACATGCTTAAAGCCATCAAGACTTGTACAAATCTGAAATTCATTCTAGAATCTTTATCAGTACCAAATAGTTTTTGTATGTTTGTTATCATCAAAAACTATATAAACGGAGAGTGTAACCTTTTGGGCCAACAATCTCCCCCTTTTTGATGATGACAAAACATATAAGCTTTAACACAAGATATAGAAGGGAGGTAAAAACTCCCCCTCAAATGATGCTCTATTATCAAGTATAAAATATGAAACATGAACATATAAAAAATATATATGAGTTAAACATGTACAACACATGAAACCAAAACATGAAACCACAAATACTTCTTCCCCTTTTTGTCATACATCAAAAAGGGTTAGAAAATAACCAATAAACAATATATGCATAAGCAAGATATAAACATGCATATATGCATACATAAACTCAAATATCTCTTCCCCTTTTTGTCAATTCATCAACAAAGGGGCTAAGGAAAAAATAATCAATTGTCATATCATCAAATCTTAAAGATCAACACTTAAGTTTTTTATACCAATTTAAATTTTTGATAAACATATTGATACCAATTGAAAATTTTTGATACTAATTAATGATAAAAACTAAATTTCTAGATAAACACTAAAATCATTTTACAATAAGGATACGAAATAGAGAATAATACCAATTTAAGATCATTGATATTAATATTGAAAATGTTAGCATATATCAAACAAAAGTATTTTACATCATAAATGGTGGGAGTAAGATACCAATTTAAAATGAAAACTGATACAAATTGAAAATACAACCAATACCAATTTTACATAAAACCAATTTAAAAACAAGAATTTTCTCCCCCTTTATGAAATACTAAAAGAAACAATGCATAAGCTTGTAATAGATACTAATTAAAAATAATTGACATAATGAATTAAATCAAGCTTAGCAAACATAATTTGTGCTTTTTTTCAAAAAAAATTGTAAAGACATGTGAAACAAGCACAATCAAATCATATATATGTATGTATCGATATCCAATTGAAATATGAGGCATATATAGAAAATATATATGAGTATACAGATATATGAAATATTAATTTTGATACCAATAAAAATATAATGAGGATCAAGTGTATAACTCAAACCTACCACCCTTATCATGCACAAGTTTAAAAGATATTCAAGAAGGGTATGCAAGGCATGGTCGCCCATCCAACCGCCCTAAAAAGTAGGGGTTTTCAAAAATTATGATTTGAAAGTAAATAGGCATAGTTTGAAAACTATACCATTTGAAGAATAGAAAACTAGTTTTAAAGATATTTTTAAAAACTAGTAAGAAATTCTTCAAAATATGAAACCAAATCATATTACCATGAAGACATGAAAATCACATAATAATTGACACTCAAAGTCTATAAAGTACATATATGCTCAAGAAATAAAAATCATGAGTAAATAAGAATAATGTGAGTGTAAGAATCATGTAATCACAAAATAATGGGAATATGCAATTAAGCTCAATATGAAATTCCTTTATAAACATGAAAAACATGAAACTTTAATTTTCACCAAAATAATTCCAACTTCAAGGCATATGTATGTTTTGTCTAAATCTAAATGTATACATACTCATCTCTAAACACAAATGAGTCCATAATAAAAATTTGCATGAAAAGTAAATGACTCAAGGGTATACATGTATATCTAAGGTTTTAAACTAAAATTAACATATACATGAAAAATATGTACAAAATAGGGAATACAAGTTGAAATGCACTAATCATCAAAACTAGGCTATACTAGTACATTTAATGGGTACAAATGAGCATTTAAGTACAAACATATAAGAATCAATTGTGGCTCATTAGTTGTACAAGTATATACACAAGTTTTAATGAAGGTTACATTTAAACATTTAATCAAAACATGAATCATAAAACAAAATATAAATCAATATGATCATTAGGCTAAATGTACAAGTCTTAGAGTAAGGATATACATAATAGTTAAAATAAAGTGAGAACATAAAATATGGATCCATATGAACATGGTGTATCTCAATTACTATACGTGTATGTCACAAGTCTAATTAACATGGCATTTAACATAATAATCATTAAAACATGACATGCTAAAAATTATTAATATGAAAGCATGTAAACTAAATAAGGAGTTAGAGATCGTTACCAAATCAAAAGGGCATATCTTTATATCTCCAAACCATTGTGGTCCTCCCACCAAACTCCCCTTGAAAGTGATGCATCTAAAAGTGTCACCGTTTAGCTCGGAGCGCATTCACCTCAAGGCACCAACAACTCTCGCGTCATGTGAGAGCCCACACCTACATTAAATAGATAGGAGTGAATTTGGTACCCATATTTTCTTGGGTCCTAATACGTTAGTGTTTCGAACCAAACATGATTATTCATACTATTTATATGATCATAACAAAATTTGGCTAAATGACCATTCCGGCCACAATAAGTACATTTATAAATCTTCCATATTTAAAAGCATAATGAGCATGTGGTTTATAAACATGTGATTTGTGAGCATGAGGTGTTTTAACATGATTGACATGTGATGTGTTGGCATGATGAACATGTGGAGTTTTGGCATGAGATGTTTTATCATGTTTAGCATGAGGAGTATGCATGTGCTTCTTTGAAAACATTTCTTCTAATTTAGTATTGTTAAAAGCACATTCTTTTAAAATACTTCCCAAATCATTTATTTTATTTTTAATATAGAAATCTCATTTTCATCAATTTTAGGATATTTAACTTTGCATGCAACTCTATAGGCATCAAATCTCTTTGTGTTGAAATAAGATTAGAAGATAATTCATCCTTTTCTTTTAAACAAATAGCAATTTGATTTTAAGCATTTCATTTTCCCTTTCAATTTTAAACAATCTTCTTTTTTGCATCAAAACTTTCTGAAAGTTCAATGAAAGCTTGTAATAACAATTCTTTACTTATTTCACTATCATCATCATGTGGTTCGGTAGTTACCTTAGGTGTGTTTGCCATGAAACACATATTGGCCGTGTCAACTTCATCTTCGGATTCACTTTTCGAGTCCCAAGTGGCTTTGTACACCTTTTTTTCAAACGACTTCTTTTGCTTCAAGGAGGAAGATATCTTTTTCTTGAAATCTAGACAATCGACCATGATGTGTCCCGGTTTCCGACAGTTGTAGCATATGATCTTTTTCTCCTCCTTCCCTTCCCATCGCCTTCTATGGTTGAGCTTATTCTTGTGGTACATTCTTTTTACATTTCTCACAAGAAGAGATAGCTCTTCATCATCTTCTTTATCTTCTTCATCATCGTAGTTGGTGGAGGTATACTTGAAGGCTATAGACTTTTTCTTTTGAGGTACCGCTTCTTCTCTAGCTTTTTTCTCCATCTCATGAGTCTTAAGATTTTCAATAAGACTTATGAGCTCCTTCTCGTCTTTGTCATTCAAGTCCTTCAAGGTTGTAACTTTGATTTCCCATGATGAAGGGAGAGCACGAATCATCTTACACACCTTTTGGTCGTTGCTTACTTCATCACCTAGAGAACCAAGAGCATTTGTGCTCTTAGTAAACTTAGTAATCATATCATCAATAGATTCATTTTCTTGCATTTTTAAAACTTTCATATGGGAACGTAAGAGCTCTATTTCGCTCTCTTAACTTGTGATGTTCCCTCATGAGTGACTAATAAGTGTTGCCAAATCTCATAAGCGGATTTGCAATGGATAACCCGTGTTAAGTCATCCTCATTCAGAGCTAAAAGTAGGGCATTTTGAGCCTTCGAATTAGCATCGAATTCCTTGGAGATAAGTTCGGACCAAGTGTCCTCCTCACCTTTGGGTTTGCTAAATGGTTTGGTCAAAGACTTAGCAACTAGGCTACCTAGAAATTGTAGAAAAATGTTCATCCTAACTTTTCATATGGGAAAGTTGAGTCCATCAAATTTGGGAGGGGCCTTAATGTTATCGGTGTTTGACACGGAGAGGGGGTTGGCTGGCGTAACGTTTCCTGGAATCAGATGGAAAAGATTACAGCCGGCTTAATCTTCGGTTACAAGGGAGGGGAATATTGAATCTTGAATTCCCCCTTTGTTTAGTGCTGGGTTCTTCGTGTGGCGGTGGAGAGTGAATCTTGTTCTCCGTTGACCGGATGACTGCTCGGACCGTCGGGGATCTTCTCTTCGGTCGGTAGAGGGAGTAACTCAGCTCCGTCTACCAAAACTCTAGAAGAGGAGGTAGGCGAAGAGCGGCTAGTACTCAGTAAGCTCGCTGAAGGGTTTTCTCTCTCTCTGTCGATGATCTCTCCTTGCCCGATAATCGTCGACGTCCTCTCTCTTTGTTGTTGTTGTTTCTCTTCCTTTGATTGTCGTCTTAATTGTCGTCCTTAAAATTGTCCTCTTCCCTTCAATAGTGACGGGACTATTTATAGGGTTTTTAGGGGGTGATCGTGCCCCCTAAAAGTGCTCCACGATGAGGGCCAACTTCCCCGCTACATGGGCGGTGGATGGCGCCATAATCGGAGTAGTTGCAACCGAGACGTGGGTGTCGAGCCGACGCGTCTTGATGCTGAGACGCGGGCTTCGGGCCGACGCGCCTTGATGCTGAGACGCGGGCTTCGGGCTGACGCGCCTTGATGCTGAGACGCGGGCTTCGGGCTGACGCGCCTTGATGCTGAGACGCGGGCTTCGGGCTGACGCGCCTTGATGCTGAGACGCGGGCTATCTCTCGCGTCTTGATTGTCACATTTAGCCTTGCGCCTGGATCTTGGATCTCTGTGTTTTGGTGGCTTGTCTTGGTGATTTTTAGACAGCCTACAGAACCCCCTCCAAAGTTTTCGACATTCCGCAGTTAACTGGGACGGATTTCGAAATACTTTGGACTCTAGCTGAGTTCGCCTTCATGACTAGACTGTTGATGCTCCGGGTTTAATCTTATCTGGAGTTGGTCTTCGTGAGTGTACTGTTGAACTCTTTGAAGCCCCCAGAGTTGATCATGTTGAGTGTTTAGATGCACAGTCTAAACCTCCCCGATTGCTTTAGTCTGTCACTAGCGCGCTTTAAGCTAGGAGTGGTTGGTCGTCTGCTTGCGTCAGTGTACTGTTGAACTGATTTTGCAGAAGCAGGAGGCCAAACGCAGGTTCTTTTTCAAAAAGCAGAGATGGTACTGCTGTAAAGGCGCGATGTGCGTCCTTTGGCAATGGAGACGCGACTGATCTTCATAAGGCAGACGCGATATTTGGCCAGACTGGAAGGACGCGAATTTCTTAGAGAGACGCGACCTTCCAAATGCATTCATGGAGAGGCTGACGTGGCATGTCCATCGAGGAGGTGCGTTCTTTGGGCGCGAATTCTGTGCCAGGTCATGATTACGCCGCCAGCTGGCCTAGGGAACGGCGAAATTTCGCCTTTTGGCGCGCGGATTTCCTGGTTCATTAAATGAACTGCTCCACGTGTCGACTGCTGATTCGTGGCGGGGTTGCGACGCATGATCTTCTCCGTTCAGAAATGATTTGGTTACACGCGTCAAGCGGCGACTCGCTGCAGCGTCTACTGGGCCACGCGCCGCGTATCTTCGCGAATCCCTGTGCCTATAAAAGGCAACAGTTGGAGAGATGCATCTTCTTCTCCGAACGCACTCGCTGAAAAAAAGAATTTCCTTCTCTGTTCATCTTCGAAGTTGTTCATCTCCTTGCTCGGATTTTTGAACATCAATGGCACCCAAGACTAAGCCAACTGCATCGTCCTCAAAGGCGACCGTCGCCGAGGCCCAGAGGGGCGGCTCCTCCGCTGCACCGGACGTCGTTCTCCCAGGTCTCCAAGGTAAAGGCCTCTTAGGCGGAAGTTTCGCCATTAAAGAAAGTTCAAAGAACTTTTAAGAACCCTTAACACGTGATTTTCAAATCGTGTTTGATTCCCAGACGCAGTCTTTGGGATGATAACCGAGGCGCGGTTTGGACCCTCACGCGCTTGAGTCCTGCGCTTCAGATTCTTCACTTAGAATATTTTCTATTTGTGAAGGGTTCAGACGCGGACTTAGTTTACAGAACGCGGATTTGATCCTTGCGTTCTGTTTCATCAGCTGCTGATTTTGATGAATCTGGCACCCGAATCCAAGTACTTCGACATCTGGGGATGTGAAAGGAAGAGGGTTACCCTCCTTAACTTCTGGCGATTATGGTAGTGGAAAGGTTAAGGTGGATAACTCCCTTCTTTTCGCACCCCAAAAGTGACATCAAGGAGAATGTTGTGGAGACGCCGATCCCATAGGTCTGGACGCGGATTTGATAATTCCTGCGTCCAGTGCCTCTTCTGCGTGGATGCGCAGGTCTGGACGCGGATTTTATAACTCCTGCGTCCAGTCTCTTCTGCGTTCGGATTGTGAACTCTTAGCATTTTTTTTTTATGCTTTTGATAGAGTATCTAACTAAGTGTCCTTTTCTTTTTGCAGCGCCACGCCCTGCTACTTCACTCGCCAAGAAGTGCCACTTTGGTCATGTAGGTGGTGCTGACCGGGATTTGACTTTTGTATTGCAAAGGACTGTTCCTGTGACTACTGACAAATCACCGGATCGCAGAGAGAGGCTCTCAAATGTTGACATGAGGACTCTTCGGGTGCTCATGACTGATGCAGCATTTGCAACAGATGCTGGCATCAAGCTGGAGAAGCCTGCCTTCTTCTTCGGAGATCGTATCCATAATGGCGGCCATCGCGTATATGACGGGACTTACAAATGGCTCCGTCAGATAAAGGGTGGAAGATTCTTTCTTCCAGACATGGAGAGGATGTTCCCGCTGTCCTACTTCCAGCATATGTCCGTCCCTCGGAAGATGGAATGGGACCTTGCTCGATATGTTCCCGAGGTCACTCTCGGTGATTTGGGCTCCCACAAAGTATACCGTCATGATAGCCATGACAGGTCAGTTATCGGCCTTTTCCCTGGGTCGCGCAGGACTGAGGTTCTAGCCGGGGAGATACCACAACTTGGCACTACCTTCCTCAACGCCTTCACGGAGGCGGAGGGTGACTACCCAGTTGGGTTCCGTGCGCCGGGGTGGGTCCGTTCCACGGAGAACTATTGGTGGGGCAGGATGGTCGGCTTTGTCCTTACCGAGCTCGGGGACCTGCTAAAGCGCGTGGGGCTGTACTCGGCAGTCAGGGCCGTGCAGTGGGGGATCCCTCAAAGCTCTCAGAACTTCTTCGGGATTCTAGAGCGTTATAATCCTTCGACGGGGACGTTCTTCACTCCGGTCGGAGAGATGGGCCTTGCTCTGCACGAGCTGCACGAGGTCTCGGGGCTGTCGACAGGGGATATTCCCTATGAGGAATATGTCCCGACCGCTGTGGAGCTTCGCTATGTGAAGGAGGAGTTTCCCCTCATATTGAGACCTACTGGGAAGTGCTATGTCACTTCCACATTTGCGGCCAGATAACCAAATGGCGGTCGCAGGGAGTCAAGCAACTGTCTTGGGCCAGTTACTTGTTCAATAATGTCAACACCAAAGACCATCGGATAACCCGATTGGATCCCAGCTCTGACAGGGAGATCGAAGACAGGATCGACCAGGCTCCGAACAGCTTCTACACCACGGAGTCGAACGAGGATGGTTTCGACCCTGACTTGGTTTTTGAAAGCTTTCACCATCAAGCCCGGACTCCTATCTCCGATCGGGCGCTGTTGGCGGGCTTTCTGATGCTGTGGCTGAAGCGCTGTGTGGTGCCCACGCTGCCGCATGAAGTCATTGTCGCTGATGTGGTGTACCCGGCGGTGCTCCTGGCTCATGGGAACCCCATAGCCCTTCTCCCGGCCGTGGCGGCTGGTATTCAGAGCGGGCTGCGGGCGCTCACTAAGAGTTTCTGTGAGCCACCAAAAACTGCAGACTCCGAGGGAAAGCCGTATGTTGACTCAGAGGGGAGTCCGACGGTGAAGCGTCCCAACCCTCGTGTCGAGCTGCCTTACACGTACCTTATTGCTTGGTACGTGATGCATTGCCCTTCTTTGATGACGGCAGCGCGTTGGAGGGAGAATTCTGTCCCTTTCGTACAGCGGTTGGAGGGTTCAAAATGGCGTGATCCTTACATATATTACGTCCGGAAGTGCCTTTCAGACCCTGCCAACTACCAGCTCAATCGCTGCCTCCTCCAGATCCCTGATGCATCTTTCGGGGATCTACTTGTTGATTCTGTTGGCCCAGATGACTTCACGAGGTTATCCGCGGGGGCCTTCTGGTGGTTGCTAAATATCCGGCCAGGATATGTGCTTTTCCGGCAGGGGACGTCATGTACCATTGAGCCGTACATGCCGAGTCGCTTTGCTCGACAGTTCGGCTATGATCAGCTCTATGTCGGGAACCCCAATGCTAGACTCGCCTTCGAAGGGAACCTGTTCGAGGGTGCTCGGGCCTGGTACTATAGTGTGGCTGGAGGGACGGGAGTATCTTTCCGTCTACCTCTCGAGGGGCCCAAGTGCCGTACGAGTTTCAGCTTCTGTACTTGGTACTCTCAAGCCATCCAAACGCCAGACTTTTTCCTGGCGTCTTCATGCATTGAGAGCATCAATGCAAGTCTCGAGGCCAGGACTGATTCTAGTAAACCGACGAAACTCGTAGAACAGTACCTGAAGGCCCAAAAGGAGGTCGGGCGAAGATCGAGGAGGGAGCCCCCAGCAGTGAGGGCGGAGCCGCGACCGGCAAGGGCAGAGCCACCAGCGACAAGGGCGGAGCCACCAGCCACTAGGGAGGAGCCGCGGGCCAGGAGGTCTAAGCAGTTGGCGAGCAAGCGTCTTCGACGCTCTGCTTCTATCGCTGAGCCTGCCCCAAAGAAGGCTCGGAGGGACTTAACGGCTGAAGTCTCTCGATCCAGAGACATCTCTGCCGGAGTTGAGGCTCCTCCTGAAGACGTCCCTGTTAGGGTTGAGGAACCGTCGGAAGATGAAGATTTCCCCACCCTAGTCCGTGCTCCTAGGTCGCGCAGCAAGACCGTGGAGGAAGGGGAGCTTGTTGAAGAGTCCACCGCCGCCGAAGATGACGAGTCACTGGAGGTTGACATAATGACTGGAGGGGATGTTGAGATTGCAGGCCTCTCAGCTCAACCCGAGCCTTCTTCTGCTCATGATGGGAGAGACGAGGCACAGCAGCCGGGGTCTCCTAGCATCTTCATTTCCAGTCTTAGGGCAGTTGACCCTAGTCCTACCACTGGGGTAATTGGAGGTAAGGCTCCTGTTGCGGAGCTTCCTCGCGTTGCGCTGTCGTCTTCTTCGTTATCGGGGAAAGCGCCTTTGAAGACGAGACCGACTATGGCGATGAACCCGCTCTTCCTGATCAGAGCAAATTCTTCCACATCTCGGAGGAGGAAATACATGAGGGTGAGCCATCGACTGCACCATCGCTGGCGATTATCCCTACTGAAGGTATTCTTTCCATCTTCTGTCTAATTTTCTCTTTGAAGAGGATGTTCTAACATTCTTCTTTTATGCTGCAGGGCCAACCGAAGATGCTGAGGCTACAACCTCCTCGCGTATCGAGGAGATGGTGAAAGAGTTGACCCAGCCCGAGGGGATTGAGGTCTCGGCTGCTGAGATACCCTCAAAGGGGGCAGCTGTTAAAACTGGGGAGCCTTCCACTCTGCCAGAAGAGGAAGCAACCACTGAGGCTGAGGAGGCTCTCACTCTGCCAGGCGAGGAGGTTACTGCTGAAGCCGAGGAGACTTCCGCTCCGCAGGATTTGACGTCTCCGGACCTCCAACCTGGTAAGGCAGCTCTGATGCTTTAAATGTTTAGCTCTTCTATCATTGTGGCTAACATCGCGATAACTTGCAGAGAGGACTGAGGGGGCTCAGGTGGAGAGTCCGATGGTTGGCACCCTTCCAGAAGGCCATACAGCTCAGGTCTCGGTGGAGGTTTCTGAGGAGGTCATGCTTACTACTCCCTCATTGGTCGTGGAGGCTCCTGCAGAGGTAGTACCTCCGGAAGTGTCAGCGGCCGGTCTAGCTCTTGCTGTCTCGACGGCCAGCACGACTCTTGTGCGAGAAGATCCGCCTTATATCCCCTATCCTGTGACAGAAAAGGGGTCGGGAAGCTTCCTAGGTGGTGAAGACATGGGGGAACTGGCACGTCAGATGGTGCAGCAATTCTTCGCTTCGATGGGATCATGTATTGATCTCATCTTACGTGGGAAAGCTCGTTCCAATTTGCCCAGACGCTTCTTAAAAATCTGGCCGTGAACGTCGAATTAACCGGAGGCCCTTCACTTGCCAAGGCGTGTCTACGGGTGGTAGAGCAACTGGGAGACTACCTGCAGGAGCTGGAGTCTTTGGAAGATGCTGGCTCTTTTAGTGAGGCTCAGGCCACCCTGACTAGGCTCCTAGCTGCTCAAGAACGAGAGCGACAGGAAGCGGAGGCACAAATCGCTGCAGAGATCCGCAATCTCGAATATTCCCAGGCTGAATGTCAGAAACTAGCTGACGATTCAAGGGAATCCGAGCTTGTCATGCAGAGCACAGAGCAAGTCATCATCAGGGCTCGGGACACCATTGCCAAGGCAGAAGTTGTGCTTGCGCTCAATGAGGAAAAGCTTGCTGCCATCAAAAAGCAGCTAGAGGAGCAACAAGCTGCTAGGGCGCGAGCTGAAGAGAGTCTATCTCTACATTCTTCCAGGGTGGAATCTCTGCGAACGCAGCTGGCCGCAAGAAATTTCTTATCCGAAGAGGAGCTGCGGAACCGGGCTATTATGGAAGCTGAAAGGACGCGCCAACACGAGATTCACCGCCTTAGGGAACAAATCCGTACCTTGACGAACCAGGACATTTAGCCTTCTTTTCTTTTCCCCCTTTTTTGTAAAGAAGAGGACACTCTGTTTAGAGTGTTTGTATCCACTTTTACTGTTTATAATAAAAGTTTGAAAAATTTTGCTCCATCTTTTTTTGCTCAGCTGTAGGCGAATCCAACTCCTTGGTAACTGGCACTTAGGTAAGACTAAGTTCTGTTGATGAAACGCGGCCTTGACTCTGAGTCTTCTTAATGAGACGCGACATTGATCCATAAAGTGAGACGCGGTCGTCAGTCCACAGGAACTTAGAGTTACTAAGTCCTTTTGATGAGACGCAGCGTCAATCACAGAGTGAAACGCGGTCTTCTTGATGAGACGCAGCATTGATCCATAAAGTGAGACGCGGTCGTCAGTCCATGGAGTGAGACGCAGCGTCAATCACAGAGTGAAACGCGGTTGCTAAGAAAGACGCGGATCGATCAGACACGGGATGCGCAGCCTCGAGCGACTTTCCCATCTGCGTTCAATGCAGCATGACTTTAAAAGATTTTTAGGAGATCTTTGAACGTCAAGTCTTCACCGTCGATTGGGGTTCCGGGTCATCCGTTGTTTCCCAAGACAGTTATCCACGCGTCGGCCTCTTATTGGGTTCAGGCGTTAATGCTCTTGCATGCGGAACCGACGCTGGCGGTTGAAAAACCGGCGCACTTCGACGGTTTCCAAAGCAGCGTTCCACGCGTCCGTTTTTGATTGGGCTTTGACAGTTGTGCGCGACGGTTCCGATTGATACCCATTAATGACAGTTATTAGGGACTGCCTATAAATAGAGTGCACCCTCTTCCTTTTTAACAATCCAACTTAGACTATTTTCATTTGTTTTGCTCCGAGAGAAGTCTCGCCTTGAATTATCTTTCAGGGGACCGTCTTCATGGATGAAGGTGACCCCATGGATGAAGATGACCCAGAGCTCTCATGCCTCTGTTTGGTCTCTTCAGAAGGAATCCTCTCTCATGTCATCCTACGCATCCGCGTTTGGATGCAGAGAGGTTAACTCTGGACAGAGGTTTCTGCTGGTATGTCACCCCGATGATGTCCATAGCCTGTATTTTGGCATAGGCATCTGAATGGAATTCTGGTGCATTCCTATTCTGGAATTTGTGCTGGTGACTTAAACTTTTCTGAACGCGGGCTCTTGACGCTGGCTTTGCTCATGGCTATTGCCTTGGCGCGTTTCAGACCTGAATCTTGCAACTCCTGTTCACCCAACAGAGAGATGGCAATTTTCGGCGTTTGAAGTTTTTCGCGTCTAGTATATTAGACGCGGGTGCAAACTGAGGCCGCGTTTGAATCCTGGGAGTGGCACAGTTTTAACTCGCGTCTGTTTCTGCTGACGCGGTGGTTTGACTGTGCAGATCATTTCCGCGTCTGAAGTCTTCAATGACTGCCGCGTCTGTTACTTAGTTTTTAAAGTATACTAAGTTCCAGATTTTCTGATTCTCTTATTTGTTCTTTGCAGGTTCGCTGGTCTCCTGGAAGAGTGCTTCAACCGGCGAGCTTGCTCAATGTTCGTTTGTAAGAGAGTAAATTATGGTCCTCGTCGTTTGTAAGAGAGTAAATTATATCTCTGACGAGGACCCAAATCTCGCCAAGGTCTCTTCAGATCTCCTGCACCACTCTTGCCTGATGGCAAGAGATGGTCAGGTCAAGTATGACGGCGAGGAGGTTCCGGCGGTTGCGGTGGCGGAGAGGATCCTCTTCCTCTCCCATCCCAGAAGTAACATCAAGGACAGTCCATGTCCTTTGGATGGCCTGCTGGGGAAAGATCAACTCTTGAACGAAGGGTTGCAGGCTCTTCTGTTGCCGCTGGACCTAGTGGAGGGTGGCATCCTTTGTGATGACTCCTAAACTTCCTCTCTCACCCCAGAAGTGACTCCATGTTTGTTGGATGGTCTGCTAGGGAAAGAGACGCGCCTGAACGAAGGGTTGCAGGACCTTCTGTTGCCACCGGACCTCAAGAACACCATTGCTCTTAGCTTAGTCAGCTAGGGCGCTTTCGAAGTTGGCGTCGTGCATCAAAGTGCAATCGGTTCCAACAGTCGCCACAATTTGGCACTTCTTCAGACATCATGCACTTAGGATCAGATGCGGCTTCAAGGAGTGAGTACGGCCTCAGAGAGAGAGAGGGACTTCTTTGTACTCCTTAATTGTAACACTCAATCTTATTGTATAAGAGAGCGTTTTGTATCACTTTCATGTGTTTGGATATGAATAAAAGTGACACTTTTCTTTTTGCCTCTTTCTGTTGTCTTGAATGTTTTGTTTTAGAAGCAAAAGAATGATTTTGGTGGACCCGCCACTTTATAAAAGAAAGTGACAGGGGGAATGCGTACTCCCAGAGAAGGTGAACTTTTGTCAAGTGTCTAAGATTGACTTGATTCAAGGTCAGCTGGGGAATTCGATAAAACATTGTCAGCGGTGTAATGTTAACCTAACAATGTCTTTAGGTGGACCTGTTATTCTGTTGAAGAGAATAACAAGTGAAACTAGACCCACGAGGAATCTAGTAAAGCTTTTACCGTTAGAGGTGTGATATTAACTTAACGGGTTGGAGATAGTCTTGTCAGAAGTGTGGTGTTAACTTGACAAGGATGTGAGTCAGAGGTGTGATATTAACTTAACTCAGAATGTCACTGTCATAGGTGTAATGTTTAACTTAACAGTGAGGTAATGCTAGAGGTGTGATGTTGAACTTAGCATTGGTCATCTCGACTTAGACGAGGAAGTCGAGGAACGGTCATGGCCATAGGTGTATTGTTGAACTTAGCGATGACTCGGATGCTAGAAGTGTAGTGTTAACTTGGCATCGTCCATTTCAGCTTCGATACGGAAGTCTGAAGAAAGGTGACTATCAGAGGTGTGATATTAACTTGACAGGCACTCGATGTACTGCTTAGAGGTGTAATGTTAACTTAAACAGTAGTTTGTCAGAGGTGTAATGTTAACTTGACAAGAATTGGCTCGTGATAAGAGCAATTTGAGGACCTGTCATTCTATTGATGAGAATTGACAAGTGGAATTTGAAATGCCAGAGGTATAGTGTTAACTTGGCAAATTTGAGAGTTTGTTACTCTATGCAGAGTTAACAAGCAAAGTTTATACCCGACAAAGGGTATTCATTACCAGAGGTATAGTGTTAACGTAGTAATGATTGCACTTTGTGGTCCTACCATTCTATGGATGAGAATTGGTAAGGGACTTTGGAGGAAAGAGTGGACTCGAGTCCACTTAGGATTTTTAGCAAACCCTCAGCTATCAACGGATTTGACATGCCTTTACCAACTACCGTTTGAGTTGGGCTAGCCATGCTATTCCCCTCAGCATGATGAGTTGTCGAGGACTTATGTTGGGCTTAAAGGCCAACATTTTCCTCTATCCTTAGCCATCGAGGGCGTCGGATCAAATGGGAACGTGTCCCTTAGGATTTTTAGCAAATCCTCAGCTGTCAACGGGTTTGACATGCCTTTACCAACTACCGTTTGAGTTGGGCTAGCCATGCTATTCCCCTCAGCATGATGAGTTGTCGAGGACTTATGTTGGGCTTAAAGGCCAACATTTTCCTCTATCCTTAGCCGTCGAGGGCGTCGGATGTTTGATCAGAGGTGTACTTTTAACTTGATCGGAAGAAGAGTACTATTAAGGATAGTACTTCTTTAAGAATTTGCCATTGATCGGCATCATGAGTGTATCGCCATTTGAAGTTATGAGGCGATATGATCCATTCGAGTAGACTGACTCTACCACAAATGGTCCCTCCCATTTGGCTGAAATTTTCCTTTTGTCTTGTGCGTCATGACCATGGGTCTTCGGACGGCTAAGACAAGGTCGCCTTTCTTGAAAGTTCGCGCTTTGACTTTCTTGTTGAAGGCTCTGGTGATACGAGCTTGGTAAAGCTCGATTTGTTGTTGGGCCTGCAAACGCTTGTCGTCCAAGGCTTCCAACTCCTGGAGTCGCTGCTGATGCTTCTCCTCAGTTGTCATTTCCGCTGTCAAGGCGACGCGTAGAGAGGGAATTTGTATTTCCAATGGAAGGACGGCTTCGCATCCGTATACCAAGGAAAATGGCGTGGCTTTAGTTGGGGTTCGCACCGTTGTGCGGTAGGCCCATAAGCATTCACCCAGCTTGTCGTCCCAGTCTCGTTGACTTTTCGAGACGAACTTTTTGAGAAGCTTGCCAATAGTCTTGTTGAAGGCTTCTGCAAGACCGTTAGCAGCAGGATAGTATGCCGTTGAGGACACACTCTGGATTCTGAACTTCGCGCAGAATCTCTGGAAAGCCTGGCTGATGAACTGGGGTCCATTGTCATGGATGATACGCCGAGGCACACCGAAGCGGTAAATAACGTGATGTTTCACGAACTTGATCACGTTAGAAGATTTCACCTCTTTCAAAGGGATAGCTTCGGCCCACTTTGAGAAGTAATCGGTTATCGCTAGAATGAACCGATGTCCTTTCGATGATGGTGGGCTGATAGGGCCAACCACGTCCATCCCCCACATTTCAAACGGCCAAGTAGAGGTCGTGGAGTGGAGGTACCCTGGTGCTTGATGGATGAAATCGCCGTGTATTTGGCAGGCGTAACATCTCTTAGCATAAGCGACAGCATCGGCAATCATCTTGGGCCAATAGTAACCCATCCTTTGGAGTCGATGTGCCAATTTCGGGCCAGGTTGATGAGCTCCACAAGTACCATCGTGGGCTTCTTTCAATACTCCTTGGGCTTCTTTTGATGAGAGGCATCGGAGCAGGATCCCGTCATGCGATCGACGATACAATGTTCGCGAAATCGCATTATAGTAGAATTTGGGGGCTTTCCTCCGAATGGCGGCCGCCTCCTTGGTGTCTTCGGGCAGAATGCCGTATAAGACAAAATCAATGTAGGGGAATCGCCAGTCTTTAAGCCCTGAAGCGGTCGACACTTCAAGTGTTTCTTTACCGCGACGATCTTCCGCTGACCCCGGATAGTCTCCGAGGGGAATTTTTGGACAGTATAGGTCGTGGCTATAGACGAATACTTTCTCCATTGCTCCAGCTGGAAGGGCTAAGGAAGCAGCGAGGGATGCGAGTGCATCCGCATGTGCATTTTGTCTGCGCGGTACATGGTCGATGTAGAAGTTTGAAAACCTTTCGGCCATGTGAATTGTCGCGTTGTAGTAGGGTACTAGATCTTCATGTCTGGCCTCGTACTCTCCGCGAACTTGACTGACGATGAGTTTAGAGTCACCGTAAGCCTCGAGATTTTTAACGCCAATCTCATCGGCGAATTGCATCCCAATCAAAAGAGCGTTGTATTCCGCCACATTGTTGGAACAAGGCTCCGTTAGCGAGACAGCTCGGGGGATCACATAATTTTGTGGGGAGACAAGTACTACTCCTACCCCGCTACTACGTGTCCCTTTGGGCTTGTCCTTGATGCACCGTCGAAGAAAAGTTGCCATACTTGACTTTCGAACAACGTCTGAGTCAGGCAGACTTCGGCGGCCTCGTCTGGGAGATCCTCATAGAGTTTGGCTGCCCTCGGATCTGGGTGTTCAGCTAAGAAGTCCGCCACCGCTTGTCCCTTAATAGCCTTTTGTGGCAGAAAATGCATCTCATATTGTGATAACAATATGGCCCATTTTGCCAGCCGGCCATTTAGTGAAGAAGGCTTTGTCATAAGTAACCTCAGAGGGTTGACTTTTGATATGACATTTATAGTCTGGCCTACCAGATAGTGTCGCATTTTCTGAATGGCGAACACTAGTGCCAAACATTCCTTCTCGATCGGGTTGTACCGATGTTCGGCTCCGATCATTGTTCTACTCAGATAGTAGATTGCCTGTTCTCGTCCTTTTTCATCATTCTGAGCTAGTAGAGCTCCCAGGGAATGATCCATTGCTCGGACGTACACCAGGAAAGGCTTTCCGGACACCGGAGCTGCAAGAACTGGTGGTTGGGTGAGGTAGTGTTTGATCTCCTCAAATGCTTTTTGACAAGCGTCGTCCCAAATGAATGAAACACCCTTTTTCATCAGTTTGGCGAAGGGTTGGCATCTCCCGGAAAGGTTTGATATGAACCTGCGGATGTACGCCAATCGTCCTTGTAATCCCCTGAGTTCCTTGAGGCTTCTGGGGGGTTGCATCTCTTGGATGGCGCGGACTTTCTCCGGATCCAAATGGATTCCTGTGGAAGTCACAACAAATCCTAGGAATTTGCCACTGGCTACCCCCAGGAAGGATTTGGTGGGGTTCATCTTCAATTGATGAGCCCGCATGATGTCGAAGACCACCTTCAGGTCTGCTATGTGATCACCTTTAGTGCGACTCTTCACCGCGATGTCATCGACATAGCATTCCACCGTTTTCCGCATTTGCTGATGGAAAATGGCGTTCATGGCCCTTTGATATGTTGCCCCTGCATTTTTCAGCCCGAAGGGCATGACGGTGTAACAATATACCCCTAGAGGAGTCCTGAAGGAGGTATGCTTTTCGTCATCGGGATACATCTTGATTTGATTGTATCCAGAGAACCCGTCCATAAAGGACATTCGCTTGAATCCACAAGTATTGTCAATCATGACATCTGTGATTGGCAATGGGAATTCGTCTTTGGGGCAGGCCTCGTTTAGATCACGGAAGTCGATGCAGATCCGGATCTTCCCATTCTTCTTGGCGACGGGGACGATGTTGGCTACCCAGTCGGGATGTTGTTCTTCCCGGATGAAGCCAGAATCGATGAGCTTTCTGACTTCTGATTGAATTGCCTCCATTATCTCTGGACGGAACCGTCGCTGCTGTTGTTTAACAGGCTTCATGTCCGGATTGATGTTGAGGCGATGCATAGCCACTTGAGGATCAAAGTCCAGGCATGTCCTCATAATTCCAGGCGAAGACATCTATATACTCTTGTACAAGAGATATTAAATCCTTCTTCTCTGGAGGCGACAGGCCGTCACTTATGAAGATGGGCTTGGGGTTGGTCTCATCTCCTAGGTTGATCTGAACAACCTTGTCATCTGTGGGTGGCTCACACTGTTCAAAGCGGATATCCCAAAGAGCATTTAAATGCTTGATCCAAGGATCTGTATCAGGTTGGATCATTTCTTCAACTTCATCTTCCAGATGGCCTGTTGAAACCATGTTTACTGAAAGCCCTTTGAAGATGTTGCCGACACTGACATCTGACTCCCATGATGACGTGTCTGAGGAGCAATCGTTGCTCGACGATCCTTGAGAATCAGAGGCTGATGGGACCGGAGTTGATACATAGCCCAACCCCCTACGCGTCCGATGATAATAATCGGGGGCCTTCCCTTTTGGCACAAAGGATCGAAGTAGCGTCCTCCTTCCTTTGCCGAAGTTCAACCCGGGCTTGTTGGTTATATCGTACCCCATTTGCTTCATCATTCTGAGTGCTTTCGATTCATAATGGTCGAGCTGAGGGGATTCCTCCTCGCTTTCCGATTCTTCGCGGGGCATTGGTTCAGACGAGATTCGCCCAAAAAGTATCGGTCTTTGGCCTTTTCGTCTTGCCGGAACCAAGAATATAGATTCCTGCGCATCGCCATTATCCTGGTATGTCCCGAAAGATGATTTTACTGGTACATGCAATGATGTCAAAGCATCCATTGCCGACCAGATGTCATCGTCTACGTCGGTAGTAGTATCCGACGGTATTGAATCGGATGCACACGCAGAAAAATATTCAAAGTCTAGATTCTCATTAATATACCAACCGCCTGCATCATCGGTGGTATTATCAACATCGAGCTTATTAGTGCTCTTTACAAGTGGTTTTAACTCCCACAGGCACTTTTCTTGCTCGGGCTCAGTATCAGCCTCATTACCAGAGTCTGGCGCCTCCGGTTGCGGGGTTTCGTCCACCGGATCCTGATATAAAAGGGAATCCGTGAAATAATTCTCGACTCCCTTGAACGGATACCTTTCGGCAACCAACGTTTGCACCTTCCCACTCGCGTCAATGTATTTCATGACTTGGTGAAGAGTGGAGGGAACGATGGAGTTGCGGTGGATCCATGGTCGTCCTAGCAGCAGATTGTAGGAAGTGTCGGCGTCGATGACATAGCATGTCACCTCCGACTTGAGGCTCCCAATCTGGCACTTGAGCTTGATCTTCCCCATTGGACGGGTGCCGTTGGCATTGAACCCGTAGATGGTCGTCTGTGTAGGGCTCAGACGGTGGGTAGGGATGCCGAGGTGTTGCATGACTCGGCGGGGCATAATGCTCAATGCGGACCCTGGATCTACCTGAATGCGGTTCACCTCAGATGATCCGATGTAACCTGTGAAGTACAGGGGTCGATCATGTTTCCCTTTCACCTGCATATCATCTGCCGTGAAGGTGATGCAGGGGGCATTCTGGGAAGTGTGGAGGCAGTCCTCTACATCTTCCTCCTTCGGCACCTGGGTCACGAAGGCCTCAGCATTCGCCAGAGCTTCTTGCAGAGCCTCTCTGGTTGACTTTGATAGCCTCAGGAGTTCATACAAGGTGATGCGTGCCGGGATATTGGCTAGTTGAGCCAAGACATCGAAGTGGTAAGGTGTCGAGGATCCTTCCGCTACACCTTTTGGAAGGGCTCGAGAGAATTGAGTCTCCTTCTGCTTCGCCACAGGTGGCTTCGTGGAGGGCTTGGCTGATTCTACGGCTGGTTGCGGAGAAGCCGCTGCCGTCTCGCCGTACTGCTTCAAGTATGCCTGTCCTGAACGGGTCCCCGCCATCGGTTGGCTGGGCTCTGCGGCCAGGACTATTGTTTCCTCTTCTGAATCAGTCAGCGAGGGAACATCATCCTCTGCTTCTCGGGAGGAAGCACATACCACATGGCAGGACGAAGCTTTTGCCTTGCCTTTGGACTTCCTGTTGGTTACAGTAGTCCATTGTTGTTCATCGACGAGGTCAGGGTGGACCCACATGGTTTCCTCCTGAGGTGTAGGGACGGCTACCAAGCCCTTCTCCTGCTGCTGGTAAGGGTCTGTGTTGACCACTCTTAATTCTCCCCTTGGAATAGGAGTTACCCCCGCAGGCGTTGGAGGTTGTCTCCCGAACTGGAGAACCGACGTTACATTGGCCGTGACCTTCTTCTGCTCTGGTCGGAGCTTGAGCACCTCCGCGTCAATCAAAGCCTGAAGAATGTCCTTGAAGACGTAGCAGCTTTTGGTAGGATGTCCCAACATCCTGTGGTACATGCAGTAGTTGGGATTGTCGGTCTTGCCGACTTCCTCCGGGCGTCTAATTTCAGGGAGCTTCAGTCGATTGCTCTTGTTGAGTAGCTTGAAGAGCGAATCGACGTGTTCCTCCTTGAAGGAATACTGCTTGTTGGGGCGTGGCTGGCTTGAAGAGCCACTTGCCCTGCCTGTTTGAGGTTTGGTGGGAGATTTGGTCTCCGTCGCCAAATTATCCTTCCGCTTCGTCTGGAGGGAGGTGTCTGGTGCCGGTGCACGCCTTGTCGACCTTTCCGGCCGCAGCTTGCCTTCCTCTGCCTTGACACGGGCAACAATCTCCTCAGCCTGTTCACCTTGTTGGACTAATTGCTTCCAGGTGCGACTTTCAGCAACTCCTATTTGAGCAAGGAGTGAGGTTTGGAGATTGTGGCGGCATGTTTCCACCAGGGTGGCCTGGGTCATACCGCTTGGGCACCGGAGTGCCGTGTTCCGAAATCTTTCCACGAAAGATTTGACGGACTCCCCTCTCCGCTGTTTGGTAGCTAAAAGGGTGGGCATTGTGACTTCGGAGTCGTCTTCGAAGAAGCGTGTCAAGAACAGCTTCTCTAGATCCCCCCAGTTCTTGATAGAACCCTCCGGGAGCTTCATAAACCACTCAAAAGCCAACCCTTTCAGGGTGCCGATGAACAGTCGCGCCAGGATGGCGTCATTATCTACCACATTCCCAGTCTGGGATTTGAAGTAGTAGATGTGCTGGTTGGGTGACCCCTTCCCGTCGAATGCTTGGAGGGTTGGAGCCTTGAACTTAGAAGGGTATGGAACTAAGTCCCACTCAGCCGGATAGGGCCGGACCACTCCCGCTTCTTGGAGGTCTTTGCGATTGGCAAGGGCCTCGAGGCGTCGTTCCAATTGACTCATCCTCTTAGCATGAGTCTTCTCCTGGTCTTGGTCGCTTCTTGCCTGCGACGAGGGCTTGGACACATCCGAAGTAGATCGTCGTGTCTCGTCGGAAGATTCGGAGGGTGGGCTTCCTCCCTTTCTCCCTTTCCCCTTCGGCCGTCTAGGAGGAGATCTCGCTCTTTCTTCAAGCAATTTCTCAAGCATATGCTTGAGGGAGTCAATGGATCTCTGTTGAGAGGCGATTATATCCATCTGGTGCTTCTGCGTCTGTTCTAAACGCCTGGCCGTCTCCTCAGGAGTGTCTGCCATGTAGGCGGAAGCCTCCTTCTCGACGGAAGAGTTTGAAGCCTGCGACTCCACTATAGCGGAGTGAGAATCACCCATTCTAATGCCGCGGGCTAAGGCATTATAGTCAACTGGGGGAATGGCCCCTGTCCGGGTGCGAGTGTGTTGATACACCCCTTCCGGCTCAGAGTCAGATTCCTCTGAGTTGACCATTGGTTGTTTTCCCTTGCTTCTGCTAGTCATGTTTGCAGTAAGCTCCGGGTATTCAACATCTGAGAAGGTTCTCCTCCTGTGGGAGCGTCTTCTTTTGGCTGACGGGGAATCAGGGTCAGCTGTCTGATTAAGGACTGCTGGTGCACGCCTGATCCATAATGGCATCCAGAGAGCATATGGATGAGTTGTTGACAGCAGCATGACGAAGTGGCTTGATTGGCACTTCTTTTCCTTGTCAAATAATCCCTCAAATCCGTGGGAGGGGGATTAAAGAGACTGGTCTCGCAACGTCGAAGACGGGAGACAGTCATGTGCCGTTCAGCCTGGACGCAGACTTCAGGGACGCGGCTCTCATGACGCGGCTGTATGACGCGCGTGCGAGTCTCGCGTTGCTGCCTGGTGCGTTTAGGCAGAGTTGCTTGAGAGAGAGTGGGCTGCTGGGCCCCACGCCTATGAGTGCGTACTTCCTGCGTTTGAAAAGACGCGGAGGTTTCACCCTGGCGTTTGATGAGTTGGTCCTCAGAGGACTCAACTTGAGGGGTCTCGCGTTTGGGTCGCCAAACGCGGATCTCACGCACTGGACGAGGTGCGGGCAAGGCATCAGATTGTACGCTGCGTCCACCCCCAGTCAGACAACCAACGGTTCCGACTTGGAGTTGACGCGCGCGTCTCCTCTGTCGACGCTCAGCATTCCGGTTGCGTCGAGGAGGTGGAGAGAAACCAACAACATCCTGGTTTATAGAACCAAGAGTGTTCACCACGCGGGTCTCCTGAGAGACGTTGACGCGGGTATTCTGCGCGACGCAGTTGATCGCAGCAGCAGTGGTGCCTGGGACCACGCGGGCCTTCTGGGAGGCGTTGGCGCGTGTGTTCTGTGCGACGCGGTTGATCGCAACAGCAGTGCCGGAGGTCACGCGGGCCTTCTGGGAGGCGTTGGCACATGAACTTGTATTGGCACAGTGGGCATCGGCACCCAGCAGAGCCTCAGATTGGGCTTCGGGTAGCTTCTCAGTTGAGACCCTGCGGCAGACGCGGGTCTTTGGGCTCTTGGAGCCAGAAGAGAGGAACTCTTCATACTTCGCCTGGTCGAACTCGACAACGAGTGTTTCGACCATCTTCCCCTTACGGAGAACATCATCCTGCGCCACGATCTGTTCGTCAGTGACGAAAGTAGTCCCCAGCGGAGTCGCCATCTCTTGTTTGACACGGAGAGGGGGTTGGCTGGCGTAACGTTTCCTGGAATCAGATGGAAAAGATTACAGCCGGCTTAATCTTCCGGTTACAAGGGAGGGGGAATATTGAATCTTGAATTCCCCCTTTGTTTAGTGCTGGGTTCTTCGTGTGGCGGTGGAGAGTGAATCTTGTTCTCCGTTGACCGGATGACTGCTCGGACCGTCGGGGATCTTCTCTTCGGTCGGTAGAGGGAGTAACTCAGCTCCGTCTACCAAAACTCTAGAAGAGGAGGTAGGCGAAGAGCGGCTAGTACTCAGTAAGCTCGCTGAAGGGTTTTCTCTCTCTCTGTCGATGATCTCTCCTTTGCCCGATAATCGTCGACGTCCTCTCTCTTTGTTGTTGTTGTTTCTCTTCCTTTGATTGTCGTCTTAATTGTCGTCCTTAAAATTGTCCTCTTCCCTTCAATAGTGACGGGACTATTTATAGGGTTTTTAGGGGGTGATCGTGCCCCTAAAAGTGCTCCACGATGAGGGCCAACTTTCCCGCTACATGGGCGGTGGATGGCGCCATAATCGGAGTAGTTGCAACCGAGACGTGGGTGTCGAGCCGACGCGTCTTGATGCTGAGACGCGGGCTTCGGGCCGACGCGCCTTGATGCTGAGACGCGGGCTTCGGGCTGACGCGCCTTGATGCTGAGACGCGGGCTTCGGGCTGACGCGCCTTGATGCTGAGACGCGGGCTATCTCTCGCGTCTTGATTGTCACATTTAGCCTTGCGCCTGGATCTTGGATCTCTGTGTTTTGGTGGCTTGTCTTGGTGATTTTTAGACAGCCTACAATCGGCCATCTTTATTAGTGTATGAATAAAGATATGAAAATAGTGATTAGCAAATTATAGGATCTCTCTAAGGATGTGAAGCCAAAAACTAGAGTCCTAACTCTGATACCAATTAAAATCACCTAGAGGGGGGGTGAATAGGTGATAATGCTAATCAATGCATAAATTTAAAATGAGATGATGCAACGATCACTCAAAGCAAGATTAGAAGCCGAATACCCCGCGAAGGCTCTGAACTCCTTCCTCGTGATTCCTCTAAATAAGAGTTTGAGGTGCGCAATGTAATCTTGTTGTGAGAGTATTGATCGACAAGATAAGAATGAATGGAAAGCAAGTAAATAAAATAAGTAAACCAATCGCAAACACAAAGATTTGTTTCGAGGTTCGAGCACCCAGCTCTACGTCCCCGCCTTCACCCAGAAGGATTTCCGATCCACTAGAACTTTTCAAAAGGATTACAACCACTAGGGAGTACCCAACTCCTCAATCACACTCCTCTAGTCCAGAGGTAGTGGAGCCACAAATACAATAATCACTTGGTAATCAAAAGAACACAAACTCTCTTTTGAAAAACTTTTCTTTACAAAACCCTAGAGAATAATATATAAGATTGAAGCTCAAGGTTTTGTAAGTGATATAAAAACAGAAGAGAGATTTTAAGAACCAAAAACTTTCAGAAAACTTTTGAAAATAATAGCTCAAAACTTAAACAAAAGCTCTTTCTCAAGAAACTCAAAACTTTTGATTTTTGAATTTGTTGTTGTGAAAACCTCTACCCTAATGACCCCTTTATATAGGATTTAGGAAGAGTAAACATAGAAAACTTTTATCTAAATAAAAGAGAAAGAAATTGGCCCTCTAATACAGCTAACCATATTTTTTAAAACTTAAACACGTTTTAAAAACATGTTAAAAATCAGCCTCCAGAAAATTAGCCATTACTGCAAATCTGGCAGATTGGTCAATTGTGAACACATTTTTCAGGCTGTAAACGTCCGAATTCAGAATTAGGTATATAGGAATAATTTGTAGAGCTTTAAGTATTCTTTTTAATGCAACTGAAATCAACTCAATATCACTTTTTATTAGAAAGTTATCAATAAAATACTGACAAGTGTCAAATCAAAAACTGTAAGCTATTTTCAGAGTAAGAACAGAGTTCAACCAAATATTTGACATCTTTAAAATTTGAATCTGAAAATTATTATTGAATAAGAAATTTAGATCTAAAAGTTAGCTTTGAAATGCAAGTTAAATCATGTTATTTGAATATAAGAATAACTTTAACAACTATAAAAGGGTGTCAAGCAGATCAGCAGAACTAAAACTGGTTCAAATCTAAAACTCGATATATTTACTTGAAATCTAAAACCGGTTAAACAAAAAATCAAACGTATTGAATTTGTGTGTGTGTATTTGAGCTTCAAACGTATATATTATTATTTAACAAATTAAAAATATAAAAACTTTATTGGAAGGTGTCTCTGAACCGCGTTGTCGAGCTAGAGCCTCCTCTCCTATGAAAGAGTCCTCTTGTGCCATCAACCTTTCGATATGCTTTAAGTGCCAATAACCTTGCAACATGCTTAAAGCCATCAAGACTTGTACAAACCTGAAATTCATTCTAGAATCTTTATTAGTACCAAATAGCTTTTGTATGTTTTGTTCTTATCAAAACTATATAAATGGAGAGTGTAACCTTTTGGGCCAACAGATTCTACCCACATCTTCCACCAACAACCTGGTCACCCACTTAGCAGATGCATTCTTATTATTAGACTTGATCACTCCATATCTTGAATGATTTGGATTCAATGTCTTCAGCTCAAAAGTCTTTTCATCTCAGATTCTACTAGCTCTCATATACCAATTACACCATTTTTAATACATTTTACAATAACCCTATTCTTGTCACTCTTATCCTATCTAAAATTGATGTTTTTGGTTATATTGTGCTGCCTCACTTAATTTAAACTCATTACTATCACTGAATTTAGATCCAACTTAAAACTTGGGGTCTTTAAAGTCCATATCAAACACTGCATTGCCCTAGCTTCTACTAAATCATCTACAATCCTCAAATCCTCTTCAGTTAGGTTCTCCTTCTCCTTATCATCATTTAAGCTTCTTGCCTCGTAATGTGTCTTTTCTAGATAACAATCATCAGCTTCATCTTCTGAATTATCATCATTATCAATCTCTACTATGTCATCCTCCTTATATTAGCAAGGGGCTGGCATTGAGGATGTAGAGATTGAAGAGTTGTTTGTTCTAACCTTCATTGCAACTGCATTTTAAGAATGTTCTGACATATCTTCAGCCACTCTTTTAGCAGACTGCTCTTCATCATCAAAGAGCTCAATATTTTATTCTCCTCTTTCTCTAATTGACCTGAGGTGCCTTCTTTTCCTTCTGAACATGCTCACTGCCATGCCCCGCTTCCCACTTGAGTGAGATAAGCACGTGACTTGGGTCGGCGACGCGCTCAAGGAGCATGCTAAATCTCTAACCTGCAAATTATATCATTTTTTTGCTGTATATAAATGAGATTCACATAAAGTACACATAAATTAAAGCAAAACTAATCAAAAGTTTATTCAACTAATGAAGTCCACAAAAAAATCGAATAACTAGATACAAGTCCAACTAAGAAATGAGTTCATTCTTCTTTCACTTATTCATATATTTTATGAAAACAAATAATTTAAAAGAACTATTCAAGTCTACTACTGAGTTTCAGCTGGCTCCTCATAGTACTCCTCGTCTCTAACTGGTGTCTTCACGTATTCTTCACTATTTAGGGTAAGCAAACCCCGGGGAGTTAAAAACTCCAGACAAGAACAAACAAAGGAAAGAAAGTATGCAATACGTGCAGAGCACGCAGATGTGTATGAACAAGGAAAGGACACGCAATATGTAGTTACATGATACTTATTTCATTACACAATCAAGTACTTATAGCATGAGTTTATTACTAAAATCAGTTATATAATATCCAAGTCATGATGATAAACAAGCGTTCATAGAAACATAAATATGATCATAGCATGAAGTGAGTCAAGTGTAATAAGTATAACTAAACAATCAACTAGCAGTAACCATCATAAGAATTATAAAAGTACAAAATTAATTATGAAGATGTCCCTAGAGGTTACCAATTAGGTGACACTATCCCAACTGCTACGCGCAGTAGATGTACCCCATCCTATGCTTAGTACATATGTTTATTGGGTTCTAAAACGTGAAAATGACTGCGTCCCATGCCACAGCCTATTCTCGCATATCAATTAATAGTTATCATTATTTGGAAACTGCTAGTGGAAAAAGCGTCTGTATACCCTAGCGAGAACCATGCCAGGAGTAATACAATATAGTAATATATAAGTAGAATGAGCTCATCAATAATCCATGTCATAAAGTGACATGCACCATGTAAATAAAACACTACTATACCTTTTACATAGGTAGGGATACTTAAGGTACACTTCCTCAGTTTCCACCATCAATTTTTCCCATATAGCCCTGCGTCTTATCATTTTTACAATCAAATTTATTATAAAACATGAATATCTTGCGTGAACCAAGTGCCAAGAATAACCATGCCACCATATCCTTACCAAGCCCAAATAATCACCATGTACCACTTTTTCAAGTAATTCCAAGTACATGTCTCATTCAAGTGTTTATCCATGCCATTTAAATCTTTTATGTTCCTGTTCATGTTCATATTCATATTCTTATGTTCATGTCTAAGAGATTCATGCTGTAATTCCTATATCATGGTGTCTCTACGTGAACAATGTCAGTCATGTCAATTATTTATCCAAGCATGGCATATACAAGTGATTAACTTGAGGTAATATCAATAGTATGCATAAAAATCAGTATCAAATAATAACAACGTGTCTCAATTCGCCCATAATCAAATTTTGAATTTAAACTTGAAACTTGACATCTATTAGTGTTACGATTTTGATTTTAATTTAAAGTATGTTAAAGTTTCGTTAAAGGGTTCAACATGAAGCAAACATAAATTATCATAAGTTCTTAGACTATTTTATGGAAGCTAAACTATTTTAGCATACTAGATCGAATTGTTTTCTTTTTCTTTTGTTTTTTTGGAAACTTGTGGGTACTAAACAATGATATTTTATGGCTGGAAATAATTTTCAGAAGTTACAGGGGCTAATCAATAATATTTTAGGTCTCGAAACAGTTTTCAAAAATTACAAAGACTTAACAACAATTATTTCAAGTCTGGAAACAGTTTTCAGGAATTACAACGACTTAACAGTAATTATTTCAGGTCTGAAAACAGTTTTCAAGAATTATAGGGGACTAAATAGAAATTTATTCAGGAATAAACAAAATTTTCAGAAAAATCAGGGTTCAAACTGTACCAGAACTTGATGTGTGGGAAAATAATAATAATGACTTTTAAAATGAACCTTTTAAGAAGTGAGGGTTCATGGTAAATTTGTCATACAATTTAGGTCACTTTTAGCACATATGAGATGATACATATTCTCATAATATAGTTTTATATTATAATCAGCACTAACCTGTGCACAGAGAACACTAGTGCACATATATTACACTATTATATTAACACCATCATGAAGTAAGGACAAAAATCTATTTAATCTACTTTAACATAATACTTTTCATTAGTACATAGCTTCATATAAGTATCAAAACTGTGCATCAAGCACTGATTTATTATTTTATTTATTTTTTGAGACTTGATTTTGATCCTTCAACCTCTTGGTCTGGAATTTTTTTCCATTGGCCTCTAAATTTGATGGCATTGAATTTCTCAAAAATTTATTCCTATTTTTCTCTATTTGCTTATGTCTATAAAATTAATGTTTGCATCATCTTTTTGTTTTCGTTTCTTCCTTTTGGATTGCTTAGCACTATGGCTAAAATATTTTTGAGGTTGTATATTAAGTCTCAATAAAAATCTATATTTTATGGTATTCAAAGGAATTATAAAAAAATATATATTTCCAATATTGATATTAAACAAGGAAGTAATTAACACTACAAGTATAATAGTTATCTATTATAAAATGATAAATTAATGAAAATAATAAAAATAATATATGTGATCATGATCATGGGTCTAGAATAGTTAGATCTAATTAGAGTAGTGAGAAGGATCATCAAAGGGGTCCTAGACATGATTTCTATTGAATCAAAGGAAAAAAAGGGGACTCTGGGTACTTACCTTTGATGATTAACTTCAAAGCTTGATGGTAATGGCCTTCTTCTTCCTAGGTAGGTTGATCCCTTTTTTTGACAGATTAATTTCAGATTTATTTATAAATAGTCATATAAGATGAGTTTATTATATTTTTTGAATGTTTAGGTTAGGTTTAAATTGGTTTTTAGTTAGGATTTAGATATGTCCACAAATTTAAATGTTTATCTACTAATTTGAACTTGATTTGGGGTTTTGAATAAGAAGGAATTTTGAATTAACTTAAATAGATTTTTTTTTTATTTTTTTGTATTCATGGATTTAAAGACATAAGGATTTAAAAGGAATTCAATTTTTTTTATTTAGTTTCTTATTGGGTTTGGATATGAAAATTTAAAACCTATTGGATAGTAAATTAAGTTATGGGCTTGGGCCACAATATTTACTTTTACTAAAATATTTTTAATATTATTTTTAATTGTTATCGTTCCTATTTATTTATTTATTGCATCTTCATGTCACCTAGCTTTAGGATATTACACTCACATTCTCTCTCCAATTCCAATATCAATGTATACAAAATATCTCTTAGCCGAACAAGAGTCTTCGACATATCTACAACCAATTTTTTCTCTTCTTCTGATAATCTATCAACAAAAGAATGTCCTTCAAAATTTTCTACTATCAAATGGTTATGAAAATCACATGCAACTAAATGCACTCATTCTTCATTGTGGGACAACTCCTTACCCTTCAGTAGAAATAGAAAACCATTTTTTTTGCTACTGGTACTTTTCCTTGAATCACTGCTCTGATCTTTTTTGCATTTCTATTTCTGTATGTTCTCTCTCCATTACGACTTAGAAGTACCCTTCCATTTTCATTTCAATCATGTCGTTGATATCAGATTTCTTGATAACAATAACAAATTCTTGTATTTTACTAACTTCTCGAGCTCACGTTATCAATGCTTCTCGACTTTGAAACATCTCATATGTAGTGAAGTCTGCACTGTAGTCAATCATAAGTTCTGTCCCGATATTGCTACATTGGGTAGAAGACTTCGCCTGCAAATAGTCCATCAAAAAAGAAACATGGTCAAATCTATATGAAAACATATGTTCGACCAATAAGTGTCGAATGTAACTCACTGATCGGTCGTGAATTAATGAACCAATACATAACTGTTCAGCCGATAGTTGCCGAACAATTACATATTTGTTCGGCAGAAGGTGGCCGAACATTTATTTAATGTTCGACGACTCTTCGCTGAACATTAAATATTTGTTCGGCTACTTTTGACCGAACATTCTTTGTTTGTTCGGCTAAACTCGACCGAACAAATATATAAACGTTCGGTCATGAGCACCAAACATGACATGAACCCACCCAGCTAAAAGACTTAAAAACTGCGATTTAAAGGAAAAAAAATCTTACCTTTTCGCTGTTGAGATAATCTAGAGTGATTAGTTATTTATCTATGAGGAAATGTGGGTGTTTTTTTTTTTAAAGATTGGGTGATTCAAATATTAGGGTTTACGAAATGGTGGAAGAATGAAATGGGTTTGGGAGGAGGAAGAAGAGGTTGGGGTGCCTTCATCACAAGATGGGGCCCTTCATCATTTTGCTGGTTTTGTTAATTAAACTCATTAAAGGACAAATAAGTCTATCATATTGGTATATATTAATATTTTGGAGAAGCCTTTCTCATGTTGGGGGTGGCAATATCTTCCCGGAATCACAAGAGGACAGGTTTGATGCCAAGTCATTGGCTCATGGTCATGAGTAAGTACCTTTCGTCGTCCCTTTCTTTTTCAAGGTGGTTGTTAATTATATTAACTGTATAATTGGTGTGATTGAAACTAAGTGTTGAGTCTCGAATAGAGAACGACACGGTGTCGTGGAGCACATCACCAGCCCGTCGTTTTCTTAGGGTGGTCGTTATCTTCTCAATGTAATTCATATGGTATAATATTATATGACCGAATTAGACCAAAGGCGATCCATTCTCAAAGGGTTTTTGAAGCTCTATACGCGATTACGCGTCTCAATTTTGTGCAGAGGAAATTGACCAACCAGGGTGGCTCAATTTTTAGGGAGACCTTAGGTGAAAATTTCAAATGGGCCCTTTTAAAATATACTTTAAAAAGTAATTAATATTAACTAATATTTTATTTAATTATTATTTTATTGAAAAAAATTCTTCTAGCTTTTTAAAATGCAAAATTTTTAATCAAGTTTTTGTATTCAAGTTTTACTAATGTATCTTTTTCTATAGAGCAGTTGCAGGCCCTACTGTCAGTCTGAGGTCTGGGCGACGGGGGCAGTGAAGAGCGAGGCTGCTGCACAGAGAGAGAGTTTTAATTTTGAAAAATTCTCTAATTATAATTAAATAGTTAGGGAGAGTGAAAAAGACAGCTGAGAAAGTGGAAGAGACTCCTCTTTAATTATAATTAAATAGTTATAGGGAGTGGAGGATATTAGCTTGGGAAAGTGGAAGAAACTTATGCTTTTTCTATTATTATAAAATTGAAGAGGGAAAAAAAATCAAAAAAGCGTGGATGAAAGGATTTAAACTCGCGCAGGCAAAGCCCACACAATTTCTATTCATGTCCAATTACCACTCCGGAGCGTCCACTTGAACAAATAAAAAACATTTTCTATATTTTATATTTTTTATTTTAGTTAAATACTAATTTATACTATAATTTTGGAGGCCCCATTATATTTGGGGCCCTAGGCGACTGCCTCATTTGCCTAGAGGTTGAGCCGCCCCTGTGACCAACATTTGTAGAGAAGGGGACACGGAGTGTGATTGCAAGTGCGAGTTGACAAGATAAAAAAGTGACGCGTTTTTTCTGAAGTTGAATCTTGTTACATACATGGATGGTTATGATTGAGACTCCAGTATAATTGCTTCAAATTTAAAAAATAAAAAATAAAATAATCTTAAGTTGGATTCGGTACACAGAATGTAACATTATTTTGACATCTCATAGGAATTTGATTCCTAGGCATTAAATTCTAGAAATATTGCCTTAATTATTTGGTATGATTTGAATATTTTGGACAATAAATTATTGTCATGTTTGATATATTATAAAGGTTCAGGAACATATTCTCATTGAGGTGCAAGATTGACAGTAGGGATGACGGTGGAAATGACAACCATGGTGGCAACACGGTGGCATCAATGATGATAGCGCCAGTGGTGGTGGTGGTAACACCAACGCTAGCAGTGAGGGTGGATGCGACATTGGAGGTGATTGTAGCGAAGGTGGCATGGTTGGCAGTGATGATGACGGCATTAGTGACAAAGGTGATAGCTGTATGCTATCAGCATCAGTAATAGCGGTGGCATCAGAGGCAATAGTAATGGCAATATCAGAGGTGTCAACGGTGGTGACAACATAGACAACGAGCAGCGGTGGCAGCACCGATGGCTATAGCGGTAGCGACAATGACAGAAATGGTGACAAAAACCATAATAACATTGATGGCGGTGATGACCATGGTTATTGAAGTGAGCCCATTAGTGTTGGTAGAGGTTGCGGTGTTGGTGACAGTGAAGGTCAAATTGTTAGAGATATCAATGATAACACGTGACTCATGTGAAAATAAGTGTTCTTCTTCCTCGTCTTTATCTCGAACATATTGACAACAGTAACGGTGATGATCATAATGATAAAAGATGAGAGAATAAATAATATGGTTATTCTGGAAAATGTACCTAGTGGGAATATGGATCCTACCCTGTCACTGAGAGAATCACAACACAATGAGAGAATCTGATGGCTCATCCAGAAATGCGGATTTGAGCTTATGATATTAATATGGGAATTTACATGGAAATATTTAATTTCCTAGTGAAATCTCGCATACAAGATGCACCCTCAAAATCATGCAGCTTATATACAGCCTGACCATGTTGCATGTATAGGTTAATATTATTAGGGTTGATATTAAACTCTTTAATTTTATTGCTCTCCCCTCTTCTAATGATAGTTTGATTGGAAGTCCCTGTACTAGAGACGTAATCGCACTTGTTTGACATGTTTCCAACATTCTAATAAAAACAAGTAGACGACAGATGATTATGAAGTGCGACAAATGCTTTACATTGTGGATTCATGAGGGGAAGCTAATCTTGTATTTTGTCCCATTATTGAGCATAAAAGCGATTGAACTATGTGGAATATGAATTAAGAGATCTTCCGAAAAGAAGTTTTTTTATGATTTTATTTTTATTTTTCTGCCAATCATCTTCGAAAACAAGCTACAACATCAAAATTGTGCTTAGAAGTTCAGTTTATTGGACCCAAACATCCATGTTTAGTTTCAAGGTGTTGTGCGCAGCGGTCAGGGGAAACACAACAACCACTCTTTGAGGAATCCGCCCACCTGGCGGAGACTCGATGCAACCGGAGAAACAATCAATACAACAAGAACAACAATCAATAGAGAAAAAAACAATCAACACACAAATTTAACGAGGTTCGGCAACGTGCCTACGTCCTCGGGGCAAGGGAGAGGGAGATTTTATTGATTCAACAATCAATACAACTAATACAAGCGGGGAACTTGAGGGAATTCTTGAGGATACTTCGGGATTCTTAGGAATACAATACATGAGGGCTCTTACCTCTATTTATAGCCACAGAGTCACTGGATTTATGTAAACCCATGTTGGATTCGATTCCATGCAGAAAAGGAATTCGAATCCTAAAAGGAAAGTCAAACGCGCCTGTCGGTCGACCGACCGGTCGACCAACCCATGCCACGGTCGACCGGCCCGGTCGATCGCGCCCAACCAAGAGCGAGCCCTTCTCAGTCGGTCGACCGGGCCGGTCGACCGCTCCTTCCTGTGCACGCTCGTGCACGCCGGTCGACTAGGCGGTCGACCGGCCTCCTCCACCGATCGACCGGGCGATCGACCGGGAGCACAATCTGACCTGCTCAATGCGTTATTTCTCGCTCCTTTGTCGTCCGATCTCTGTGCTACCTCCTTCCATCTCCTCTATCTCCTCTCTCCCACAATTCTCCACCTCGGTGAAGATTTTTTAAATCTGAGCCGATCTCCAACGAACTCCAGTCAATCACCTGGCGAAATCGACACACGATCTCGGCGAAATTGATACACGATCTCAGCTTGGAATCTGTAACTCAGCTATCCAACTGGAATGCACCACATATGCCTTCCCTACACTTCACCTTAGGAGAACTTCCATACATGCCAAACACCGAAGGTGGCTTTGATTAGTATACAAATGTGCATATTTTATCACATAATTCCCATGCATTTAGTTAATAAATATATGATTTTTACTCATCTTCTCTATATATTTGCAGGTCTACACTCAAATGAGAGAAAGCCCAATAATCACTTTAATTAGCAATAATTAAAGGGATTAATTCAAGATGAAGATAAAGCCCAAATTTGAAATCAGAATCCAGAGAGATCCGCGCGCCAACTCAAGGTTCTAGAAGACCACGTGGCTAACAAACTTGTAACAACTTCGTACCAGAAAGTTGTTAGCCAAGGCCACAAAACTGCCGCGCCTTGCCGCCAATCTGCGGCAGATCTGGGTCTGTTGGATCTCGGATTTTGCGCCAACGGCCTAGGCTCTCGAAGCTTCTCTCTGATCCTATAAATACTGCACCTGGACCTGCGAGAAAAGAATGAACAGAAGAGAGAGAGGAGATTAGAGATTAGTTGCATGTATTTTCTTAGGATTTTCTTTAGGTTTTAGTTCTCCCTCTTCTTCTTCCCTAGAAATCTTTGCAAGAGAAAGATTGTAAGAGAGAGAGAGCTTGTGTAATCAAGGGTGACACTTGTGGAGCAAGGATTGATCCATTCTCTTCATCTCTACTTGAGCAATTTCTAGTATTGTATTTTCTTGCTTTAATTCAAGCTTTTCTTTACTTGCAAATTTACTTCATGCTTTGCTTTTACTTCATGCTTTGCTTTTATTTTCTTGTAATGGCTATTGGCTAGTTTCTTCTACCATGAACTAGCTAACACTAATCTTGCTTAACTTCTAACTCATGGGTGATTGCTTAAGTTCATCTTGCAAGTTGTATGGTCTTCTCTTCTCCGATGGGTTAAACCCCCGTCATCCAAGTGGGAAAGTAATTAGGTCAACACGCAAGACAAATCTATGCCGATGAATCAACATGAGGCAAGCATCACCATCAAGGAGATTAGTAAGTTAGCAAGTTAGTTAGCTAGTCATGGTTTTCTTCATCTTCATTCTTGATTTCTTTTCCTTTTCCATCATGCACGAAGCCACCACTTCTTTCATATTCTTTTCCATGATTGTTTTATTCTTTTAAGAACAAAGAAGACACTTCGTTTACTTTCTTCACTACGGACCGTAACGCTTCTATCGCTAGCTCTCCCTGAGAATCGACTCGGTATAGCTCTATGCTATAACGGAGATAGGAAAGGGTACATTGAACATATTGAATACATTTGTGGAGTGATCTAAGCACTTGAGGTTGTTTCTAAACCTTAACTCTCTTTCCATTTGAATATACATTGTGTGCTAACAATACTTTCTTCCTCCACATTTACATACACCTTTCCCGTCTAATCAAATTTTTGGCGCCGTTGCCGGGAGAGCAACGGATTTTCTTTAACGTGAAGAACTAAACGAATCTTCTTCTCTGTTGCAGGTTACAGGTTGAAGAACAGGAAAATTTTAATTGCAGTGACATATAAGTGGACCTGGGCCTCTGCTCTCGAAAGCAGAGACCAGGATCCCTCAGTTTTGCCGCAGAATCCTGGTTTTTGTCGCGGATCTGCGGCAATCCTGAGTTCACTACTCACAAAATTTCTGCAGGGTCTCCAGCTCTGCAAAATACATCTGCTGCTATACTTGAATTCCTGTATTTTTCACCTATTACCTGCTAATTTAATCAACAGTAAAAAATTGGTTGAAATTGTTAAAAATTGTTTAGACATTTGCATTCTAAGCACGTGTCTTTCAATTCCTTTACTTTTATGTTGAAGAGTGCTGGAGGCAAGGTACGTTTTGCATTGCATGTAGACTAGGAATCATCTCTTGCTTGATTTTCATGCTTTGAGTGAATTCTAGTTATATATTTTTGAACACTTGCACAATTCATTTTTAAGGGCATAACCCATAAATAAGATAAGGTGGGAGATTTCATTACCCTTTCCTTAGCCCAAAAACCACCATCCCAGCACTCACTAACCAAAGCCTAATTTAATAAAAAAATAGACGTTGGCCCTAGGGACATCTCGGACTCATCTAGGAGATTATCCTAAGGGGGAAAAGTGTTGGAAATAGACTCTTGCAAAATCAGTGTCTAGGAAAGGGATTGAGGGCCGAAAGCCCGAAGGTTGCTGGTTACTTAATTAAGGAACGTCTCTGACGGAAAACCTCCCACCAACCTTGCCCTTCCCTGGCTGATTAACTTGTGGTCTACGTCTACACTAAACCTCCCGTGGACGATCTAATCAGTTAGGAGTCGTCTAGGTCTAGGTCAACCATTCTTTTGGCTTGGTTTTGATTTTTTTCTTTTCTTTTTGTTTGTTGTTTGATTTTTCTTTTTTGTTTGTGATTGTTTGTGATATGGAATTCAACAATAATAATTCTTTCAATCCGAACATGAATCCATATTTCACACAGACTCCATCATATTCGGATAATTCCAACCCGGTGTTTTACAATACGCACCAACCACATACACCGGGTTGGCCTTATCCGAATCAATATGACCTATACCCCCATCTAATAACTATGATTTCCATAATAATTTCAACTCTTCACCGAGTCATTGGGGATTCACGTACCCCGAGTCAAATTCTCAAATTCCTTGTCCACCATATTCACCTTGTCCACAGTATTCATTTCCTGATTCCGCTTCATATACTCCTTTTTCTGAATCTCCAATTGAAGAAAAATCTGAGTTACTAAAGAGTATAGAAGCCAATTTACAGAGGGTCGAGCAACAACTTCAAGAAACATTTGCCCCTCCAATTCCACAGTATTTTCAAGAGTCTTACTCAGTTTCACCTTATTATAATGAACAACCATCTACTTGGGGAACGAGTAAGGAATTCTTGCTTGAGTCCAAACAACACTCACAAAATCTGATGGACTCACAATTTTACCATCACTTTCAAGACAACACTTCATCTTTTCATCAAAATAATGAAATCATCAATTATGGAAAGATGCTTGAAGACATGACTCATGCTCAAAATGCTAGAAATCGTGACATAGATTTGATGATCCAAACTCTTCATTCTCATCCTATTTCTAATGTCACTAGCCACTCTGTTAAAACCAAAGAGTCATGTAGTCTTGGAAATCCAGATTCAATTTCAGCACAATCACCTGAACTTGTCCAAAATTCAGATCCCATTGACATTTTGGCAAGTTTTCCTTTTCCTGAAATTGAACTTGAGCATGAATATGATCCTGAACTTCCACTTGATGATTCAATTTTTCTTCCTGATTCAATAATGACTCCCGTATCTTTATCTGATTTCACTCCATTTCCCGAGTCAGTATTGGATCCAGTGCCAGTCCATTTTGAAATTGAATCACCAACCTTTGATGATCATACTGAACTTGACCAATTACATACTTTTGAAAGTCCCATTGATAAATTGGCAAGTTCACATTTTTGTGGAATTGAATTACATAAGGAATGTGATCTTGAACCCCAACTTAGTGATTCAATTTTTTTTCCTGATTCAATAATGACTCCGGTATCTTTACCTGACTTCAATCTTTTCCCGGAGTCGACATTGGATCCTGTCTCAATTCATAATGAAGTTGAATCACCCATCTTTGAGGATCACATTGAACTTGACCAATTATACACTTTTGATGATCCTATTGACAAATTGGCAAGTTCTCCATTTTGTGGAATTGAACTCAATGCGAAATGTGACCTTAATTTTCTCAATCTCTTTACTTCTGATACTGATTGTACAATTCTGACAGAAGATGCTGACCTTAGTTTTGAAGAATTGTATGGCGATGAGCTTGAATTCCTTAATCTGGAAGTAAAGAGATATCACCCATATTAGGTCACTTCCCATTGGATAATGATTGTGGACTTGAGCTTCATTTTCTTGACTTGGACCTAATTCCTGAAATCATTTCGACTCCTGCACCATCACTTGACTTAGGTCACATTCCTGAGTCGGTATCAATTCCTATCCTTCCTGAGTCCAAGTCAACCATTCTATCATTCCGTACACCATTCTGGGACAAGGATCTTGACAAATTTGACTCTGAAATTTATTATGGAAAATGGAAATTAGATGGGGTCAAGTACTTAATTAAGATCTTTCAAGGATTTATCTTTTTAATGGGTCATATTCATGATATTTCTGGTGGGTTCCTAAAAACCCAAAGAAAAGTTGATTGGGCCATGTTTCGTGGACCAATCAGACCACCACCAGAACCGCCACCTTAAGGTAATTTTTTCCTTCCCTCTTCATTTTTGTTTCATGCATACATATATCATGATGCATTGAGGACAATGCATGAAATAAGTGTGGGGGAGGGTTTACTAACATAGAGTTTTTAGATTTTCTTTCTTTTACACTTCTTTTAGAAATAAAAAAAGAAAAATATAATAAAAAAAACTTTTTGAAATAAGAGACAAAGTTTAGATCTATTTTTAAGAAAATTAAGATGTATCTTAGAAATTAAGAAAGCCTTAATTACGACATCTTAAACCTAGTTGAAATAATAGATCTTGTTTGAAATTATAGGCTAAGTAAGTAAAATTGGGGAGATATTTTTATCTTGAATTTTTACCTTAGATAAATATGCACTTTACACTTATACATTTCTTGGGATGGAAACAAAGACCAAAATGCCATAAAAATAAAAATAAAAAAAAGAAAAATAAAGATGTAATAAAACATCACTTATTAAGCTGGATAATTATGCCTCAAGAAGCATGGTTATTCACGCCTAACGGTGAAAAACATCACTCATTAAGCTGGAGAATTATGCCTCAAGAAGCATAATTATTCACGCCTAACGGTGATCAAAAAGAATAATCCCCTTTAGTTTCGTGGCCTTTTTCACTCGAGACCTTAAACCTGAGGGATGTTTTCTCATCTGGTGCCCTAAGACCGTCTGGTTTGGGAGTCATCGGTTAAAGGCTCGTTACAAGGGTGAACTAGAAAGCCTAAACTAAGGGAAGAAAAAAGAATATATATATATATATATATATATATATATATATATATATATATATATATATATATAAATAAATAAATGGCTTGATGGTTGGAGTTGAAATCCCAGAAATTTTCACTGAACACGGTGTGCATATTATCTAGGTTTTATGAAAGATAAAGTATTCAATCCAATTTTGAATTCTTACCTTAATTGAAGATAAGATCTTGCATAGAGATTAAGTTTAAGAAAGAATGATTATAGGTGGACTTATGACCTAAGATCACTTATATTTTTGCAAAAATAGTTCGAAAACGTGTCTCTCTTTCAAAATGCATTTTCAAAACACTAACATTTGTCTTCTTTCTTTATGGATTTTGTGGGTGTAATCCGCTGAAAACCCTCAGGAGACAACACTCCTCCTCTAGGGTAACCTAGAGGTTTAACGGCTTGTTGCACACGCTCAGTGCAATCGTGTCACCTACGAAAGTGGTGTAATAAAATTTGTAGTATAGTTTTTCTTTTCTTTTCTTTGTTTTGCTCGGGACGAGCAAAAGAATAAGTGTGGGGGTGTGATTAGTATACAAATGTGCATATTTTATCACATAATTCCCATGCATTTAGTTAATAAATATATGATTTTACTCATCTTCTCTATATATTTGCAGGTCCACACTCAAATGAGAGAAAGCCCAATAATCACTTTAATTAGCAATAATTAAAGGGATTAATCCAAGATGAAGATAAAGCCCAAATTTGAAATCAGAATCCAGAGAGATCCGCGCGCCAACTCAAGGTTCTAGAAGACCACGTGGCTAACAAACTTGTAACAACTTCGTACCAGAAAGTTGTTAGCCAACGGCCACAAAACTGCCGCGCCTTGCCGCCAATCTGCGGCAGATCTGGGTCTGTTGGATCTCAGATTTTGCGCCAACGGCCTAGGCTCTCGAAGCTTCTCTCTGATCTTATAAATACTGCACCTGGACCTGCGAGAAAAGAATGAACAGAAGAGAGAGGAGATTAGAGATTAGTTGCATGTATTTTCTTAGGATTTTCTTTAGGTTTTAGTTCTCCCTCTTCTTCTTCCCTAGAAATCTTTGCAAGAGAGAGATTGTAAGAGAGAGAGAGCTTGTGTAATCAAGGGTGACACTTGTGGAGCAAGGATTGATCCATTCTCTTCATCTCTACTTGAGCAATTTCTAGTATTGTATTTTCTTGCTTTAATTCAAGCTTTTCTTTACTTGCAAATTTACTTCATGCTTTGCTTTTACTTCATGCTTTGCTTTCATTTTCTTGCAATGGCTATTGGCTAGTTTCTTCTACCATGAACTAGCTAACACTAATCTTGCTTAACTTCTAACTCATGGGTGATTGCTTAAGTTCATCTTGCAAGTTGTATGGTCTTCTCTTCTCCGATGGGTTAAACCCCCCGTCATCCAAGTGAGAAAGTAATTAGGTCAACACGCAAGACAAATCTATGCCGATGAATCAACATGAGGCAAGCATCACCATCAAGGAGATTAGTAAGTTAGCAAGTTAGTTAGCTAGTCATGGTTTTCTTCATCTTCATTCTTGATTTCTTTTCCTTTTCCATCATGCACGAAGCCACCACTTCTTTCATATTCTTTTCCATGATTGTTTTATTCTTTTAAGAACAAAGAAGACACTTCGTTTACTTTCTCACTACGGAGCGTAACGCTTCTATCGCTAGCTCTCCCTGAGAATCGACTCGGTATAGCTCTATGCTATAACGGAGATAGGAAAGGGTACATTGAACATATTGAATACATTTGTGGAGTGATCTAAGCACTTGAGGTTTTTCTAAACCTTAACTCTCTTTCCATTTGAATATACATTGTGTGCTAACAATACTTTCTTCCTCCACATTTACATACACCTTTCCCGTCTAATCAGGCTTCTACTTCGCAACTTCACGACCTCACGAAGAACTCATCATGAGCGAACACTGACTAGCTCTATCTAGTCTACATGTCTTCAGCTGACGGTCCAACCAAGTCTGAGTAGAGCACACCGAACACCATCATTGGCTTCAACAACTGGATGCACACCCCTCCTATGCAAGCTCATCCATCTTCTCACCAGAAGATCAATCTGTTCATCGAGATCACAACTCTTCACCTCTATGTGAAGTCCAACTCTTCACCTCTACGTGAAGTCCAACCGGCCACAACACTTCACCTCTACGTGAAGTCTCTCCACCTCTACGTGAAGCTCCAATCGGCCACAGCTCTTCACCTCTACGTGAAGTTCCAATCAGCTTCTCGAGAACCCAAATAGCTTCATACGGGTTGCATCACCAAATGGCTGCGCCTTTACGGCTGCCTACTTACCTTGCCCAAGGGATCAAGCCAACCGTAGTTCATTCAAATGAGCTCCATCAAGCTCAAGCACTTGTACCTGGATTTGCAGCAGCGAACCTATCTGGCTGAGTCATATGAACCTCCTCACGACCATCATGGAGAACAACGGCCTTCAACTTGAGCTTGTCGCGATCACAAGCTTGAAATTCATGCTTCTTTACCCACGAGTATGGTTTTACCTTGGTTCCAATGGCTCCAAACAACTCGACATTCTGATCAATGTCTTCAACCTGTTCAGCATCAACCCTGGCTACATGATCTCAACCTGGTGTCACATCCGGTGAAGACTTCTCTGATGCCGAACCAACTGGAGATGGTGGAGTAGCATCAACCTCCACCCGCTGTGATACTTCCTTGGTCTCCATCCTCTCCACCTGCTGAGAGACGGTGGACTCCAACACTGAAGTCTCATCAAATGTGACATGCCTACTCAACAAGATCTTCTTGTTTTTGGGGTTCAACAACCTGTAGCCATTCCTTTTGACACCCAAAAACACAAACTTCTTTGCTTGCGGATTCACCTTGCCATCCTTGGTATTGAAGTACGTCGGACTTCTAAATTCCCGCAGCAAATCATGATCTTGAGCAGCTTTCCCAGACCAAATTTTCAATGGAGCTTCACCTCCTATCGCAGTCGATCCATTTATGAGATGGCTAGCATACACAATCGCCTCAGCGCAAAACGATTTGTCTAATCTTGCATTAGACAACAAACACCGAACCTTCTCCAGTAAGAAATGATTTACTTCCTTAGCCAACCCATTTATACCTTTTGTGAAGTGAGTAGCAATATCGGTGTTCTGGCCAAATCGTAGGAATTGGTTCATGTCTCTTCTAACATTACCAATTTGTAGCTCCTTGATCTTCCTACCAATCTGCTTCTCCATTCTTCCCTCCACTTCACCAACATATCTAGGGCTTCACACCTTTGTCCCATGGGATATATCCAACAATGCTTAGATAAACTATCAACAAAAGAGACAAAATATCTGTTGCCTCCAAGCGATACAGTCTTAGTAGGTCTCCAAATGCTTACGTGAACACAATCAAGAAGACCTTGTGAGCGGTGAATACTGGTGCTGTATTTCACCTTCTTCTTTGTCTAGAACACTGTGTTCACCTTCCAAGTTGCAGGTAGCAGCACCTTCCAATGATCCCTTCTTTGCAGGAGCTCGCAAAGACTTTTCTTCTCCATGTTTGACCTTCACCTGCCAGACCTTCGTACAACCATCATCTGAAGAACTAGAAGTCTCCACCTGACCTGTAACCGTACTACCCTTCAAGTAGTAGAGATTATCCCGGCAGACGCCCTTCATCACCACCATCGAGCCTTTAATCATCTTGAGAACATCATCTCGTATAAATATCACAAGACCCAATGCTTCCAAAGCGCCAACAGAGATAAGATTCCTTTTGAGTTGAGGTACATACCTCACCTCCTTCAATTCTCGTACTATCCTATCATCCATCTTGATATGGACTGTACCTATCCCTTCTATATTACATAGATGGTCATCACCCATGACCGTGTAACATCTATCTAGCTTCTCAAAATTAGAAAATCAGGCCCTGTTCGGGCACACAAGATAGGTAGCTCCGGTATCTAAGATCCACTCAGCATTATCTGAGTTACAAACAGTAGGAGTAGTAACAAAGAGAGAATACCGATGAGTCTGAGTCTGATCCATCTGCCTGTGAGGTACTGCCTTGAGTACTGACCACCTTTGCAAGATTTACCTCAGTCTTAGACTCTACCTTCTTACCTTTGGCCTTCGGACATTCAACTTTCCAGTGTCCTAATTCTTTGCACAAGGCACACTGATTCTTCTTCAGATTTCTGAAGCCTGATCTGGACTTTAATCTCCCCCGATCATCTCTTCCTTTCCTATTGGAACTTCTGTCTCTTACCTCCAATGCCTCTGCTGTTGTGCTTCCCGAAGAGGACAGTCGGTCCTGTCTCCTTACTTCATAACTCACAAGTGCAGCAGACACCTCACTGTAGTTAAGGGATTGTCTACCATTGAGAAAAGTAAAAGTAAAGGCCTCATACTCTTTCCTAGGAAGAGAGTTCAAAAGAATTACCGCCTTATCCTCTTCACTAGTCTCTACATCCACATTAACTAGATCTGTAAGAAGCTTCGTGTAGCGGTTCAAGTATTCATTGACAGAGCATCTTCTTTGCACCTGAAACCCATAGAGCTTACTCTTCAACTGCAATCGCGATTCTATACTCTTCGTCAGATATTTCTTCTCTAGGATCTCTCACAGCTGCCTCGCAGATGTCTCATGCAACACCTGATACTTGATGTCTTGTGTCAGATAAGACCTGATCAAGCCACATGCCGAATGGTTCATCTTGTCCCAATCTTCTTCCGTCGTTGATGCGTGCTTCTTTTCTAACCGTAGAGTGTCTTCGAGGTTTGATGCCGTCAGCGCATCCATAACCTCACACCTTCACATACCAAAGCTGTTCGTCCCGTTGAACTTCACCACATCAATCCTTGGATGTGGATTCATGGATCTCACAGATGTACTTTCTCCAGCCATCTTCTCAACTGATTCCTCAAAGCAATGTGAAAATAAACAGAGTTAGATAAAAAAAACTAGATAAAGACAGGATTTTTACCTCCACGCGAAACCCTCGAAGAGTTTCCGAAGCAATCTACTCCTCCAAATTGATTCCTCGAACAATCTTTACACGTTGTTCTGAGATCGACACACGATCGCACAAACAGTCCCAACTCTGATCCGAGATCGACACACGATCTCCGCCAATCAGCAACAGATGCCCTTCGAATCACCAGATGAACCCACGACGAACCTGGGATGCTCTGATACCACTTGTTATGCGCAGCGGTCAGGGAAAACACAACAACCACTCTTTGAGGAATCCGCCCACCTGATGGAGACTCGATGCAGCCGGAGAAACAACCAACACAACAGGAACAACAACCAATAGAGAAAAAACAATCAACACACAAATTTAACGAGGTTCGGCAACGTGCCTACATCCTCGGGGCAAGGGAGAGAGAGATTTTATTGATTCAACAATCAATACAACTAATACAAGAGGGGAACTTGAGGGAATTCTTGAGGATACTTTGGGATTCTTAAGGATACAATACATGAGGGCTCTTGCCTCTTTTATAGCCACAGAGTCCCTGGATTTATGGAAACCCAGGTTGGATTCGATCCCATCCAGAAAAGGAATTCGAATCCTAAAAGGAAAGTCAAACGCGCCTGTCGGTCGACCGACCCATGCCACGGTCGACCGGCCCGGTCGACCGCGCCCAACCGAGAGCGAGCCCTTGTCAGTCGGTCGACCGGGCCGGCCGACCGCTCCTTCCTGTGCACGCTCGTGTATGCCGGTCGACCGGACGGTCGACCGGACGCCTCCACCGGTCGACCGGGCAATCCACCGGGAGCACAATCTAGCCTACTCAATGCGCTGTTTCTCGCTCCTTTGTCATCCGATCTCTGTGTACCTCCTTCAATCTCTCTCTCTCTCTCTCTCTCACAAGGTTTTATTTCAATGATATCATGAAGACAACACCCATGTTCAAACAGGTTGTAGAAGTACTGGTTCGAGAGTTTGATTTTACTTGGCAACACCTATAAAATCTTTTGGGAATAATATTTAAAGCTATTCTTAAACATATGCGGAATAAACTGCACATCCCTACAAATTATAACATAACATTCCATGAGACGTGAGTCTTTTTTTTTGCTTTGTTTTTTATTCTTATTAGTGGCAAGCTCAGCAGCACAATATGAATAGAACAAGGCTATCTAGGAAGAGAAGTACACCTCTAACTGAGCCGCCGATACAAGGGGACAAAAAAAAAGGACTGTTTGAGCACTTATGTCATAGATGCTCGAAACTCATGGTGGTGACATTTATCCAAACATATTTAAAGTGACCAATCAATTCCTCATTCCTTGTTTGTTTTCTAATACCATAAAGAACCTTGAAGTGCATGCGCAAAGTTACAGTACACTGCCGGGCTCATATGTTGGGTTGTCACGCGAATGAGTTGTTTGAAATTTTATTCCTATTTTCTTTTAAATTAAAATATATAATAATTAAAATTTAGCATAAATTAAATTAAAAGAGTATTAATCACTAAACATGTAACAAAATTAAAATAAATATTAAGATTGCTGGCCTGGGAGATATAGTTGTACGACGCACTGTCTTAAAAGACAAATGGCTGATCCTCTCATTTGGACGTCAAATTGGTCTTGTCAACTAGCGGCAAAAACTCCCCGGAATCACCATCACCTGAGCTCAGACACTAGCACCAGGCCTCTACTTAGATTCAGAATCATTACCAAAAATAAAGAAAGGAGAATTTTTTTTAAATTTAAGCTGAATCCCTTCTCATGAAGAGTAAAGCACAAAAGAAATTTCAGAGAGAAAGCAGAGAAAATGAGAACTGTGTTTTGTGAACTAAGCTAAGATTCTATTCATAACCTTATAACCCCAGTTGTTATAACAACTCCATCAGAAAATCTGAGCAGTTGAGAAATATGCTCAACTGACTTGGATCTTGAGACTTGGTCTATATTTGACTTAGTCAAAATAACTGAAATGAAATCTTTTTTTATGTGATTTTAATTCAAAAATCCAACAATCTCCCAAAGCTTGACTTTAAGGGAAGACAAAATAAACAACACGATGTAAACAAATCAGAAAACACAAATTAGAAAATATAAAACATGAATATCGTTGGGCAACCTCATACTGGGAATTCGGAACATGTAGAGTTAACCTTTCTTAGTGAATTCATCACCATCTGAGAGACATAGTGGACTACGCCTAGAACTAGCCTATTTTATCAGATATTGATGGAAGATACACACAATAAGTCCTCATCTATTAAGCAAGCGGGCTGAGCATTAAATGTCATGCTCACAGTAATCGATTCACGAGAGTTTAGGGTCAGCCCTGCCCCCCAATCGCGACCATCATAGTTGCACTCACGTAGGTAAGTCCTCCAAGGATACTACAGCTGGATTTTATACCCTCCACACTATATGCATTGGACTTATTAAGAGTTTAACTCAACCTTACCTACTTGTATCATAAGAATATCGTCACCATAGAAAAGGGGTAGTGGCTACAACACTACATGTAGGATATAAACATATCCGGATCGATATTTCACACAAGTATCACTAGTCCAGTTTGTTCCTACTATATTGAATATCTTTCATGGAACCAGCCCCAATAATGTAGGTTGGATTCCAAGCTAGGTTCCCGCTGTCGGTGAACTCGAGGACAATATTTCTAGAAAGACTCTTAGTCAGAATGATTATTTTTTTCAAGATCAGACAATGACTTAACATCCTTTTATATTTTAAGTGATAATAATAAGAAGTTTAACTCTTCACGACCACATTATTATGACTCATAACACCCTTTATTAGACTTATAAAGTCTTTGGGTGATGTAAGAGTCTCCCCCATTTGGGATCCAAAGGTAATTATAAGTTTTTCTTGTAGCCTTAGTTTCAAAAGAAGCAAATTATATCATAATAGTTTATGACAAAGCATTATATATCTTATAGTTTTTAAAAAATGTCGCATTTAACATTTTCAAAGAAATTTTAAATGATTTTGAAAATTATTCAAAATTTAATTAACATCGAAATTTTAATATTCTTTCTAAAGAAGTAAACTCTTTTAAAGAAATATTTGAGGTGCATGATTATGTAAAATATAGCAATCATTTCAAGATATTTTACTATAGAATGATGCACTTATAATTTTAATACACACACACACAAAATTTCTTGAATAGAAAATTTAAAGTTTAATATTTTTCACAATTTAGATAAGAATAATCTCATAATTAAATCATGAAAACACTTAAAAGGAGGTGTATAAATTTTTTAGTTATAAATAAACTTTTAATAAGTACAATAAGTTACATCAATAAATGATATTTTAACATGATATAGTTCCAACAATAAATATCTCATTGAATAAAAACTAGTAATGTAATGAGAATGATTAAATATTTTCAATTATAATATAATTTCAAAGAAATTTATTTCATTACTCGAGATATTAAAATTGATAACTTTTCAAATTTTAAGAAATGTAATAAGAATATGATTTAAAATTTCTAACTAAGAATCTCGACCAAATTCTCAACAATTAAAGCTATATTTGAAAATATCAAAATAGATATTTAATTTATCTCTAAACTTAGTTAGAAGAAAATTATAGTTTGTAAAGTCAAAATTAAAATCCGATTTCTAAAAAGTCTAAATAGGACCAAATTCAAACTTGATAATTATAAGTTAAGGGTAATATCCAAAATAATAATGAGATTATGAGATAGTCTCTTCATCTCAGTTATAATACTAAGTTATAGAAAAATTATTCATTTTAGGCAATCTAACTTTATTAGATCCCAACTAAAGTTGGATGAGGGCAAAACAACACATGACTATTAATCATCCTGCACATGACTAGAATTTATTTACTCATTTATATAAACTCAGATTATAAGATTTTTCTCATGCAAATATAATGTCACCGGTAGCACACTTTCTAATTGTGACTTCAACATAATCAAATTGTTTGGAATTTTTAGTAAACTCTGTTCCTTATATTATATTTTCTAGAGTATAGACTAGGATTTAATTTCTAACTAATTTAGTATGGTCCGATCATGATTTACATTAAACTCAAATATGCAACATAACTAAAACTTGATCAACCATAATATGAAATTCAAGTTTCATCCTAGAAAAATTCAAGTATATTCAAATATTGGTGTGAAAGTTAGGATTATAAACTAGAAAACAACATTACTTTTAGGGTTATAGTTAATATATGCTGATGAGATATTTAATATAGGTTTATAGAGTTCTTGGGTTAGTCAAAACCTTAATTTTACCAGTTCATGGTCGGCGTAACTCAGATGGGAGATTTTTCGCTTTGGTGTTCCTTAATTATAGAACCACGTTGAGTACCTTTTCTTAGTTAAACACCAATTAATTTTCAGAAAATAATTTACCTTTTAGTTTCTTTGTCCTATTGAATTAAAGATATTTAGGAGTCTATACTTATTCTAGGCACATGAAGAGCGTACAAATAATATTGTTGTAATTTATGTTTACCAAAATAACGAAAAGATTTCTATCATGTTTTTTGTATCCACAATATTTGAAAATATTAGAATACAGATTTATATAGGTAGCTTTTAAATTAGAGTATGCAGAATAAAAGAGTAGAATTCTTATTTAATTTAAATTACAAAGTATTATAACAGATTAGAGCAAGAATAAAAAATTAATATGTTAGAATCTAAAATTTCACATGCAGTAATTATGCAGTTTGTTTTGCAGGAACTGGATAATTGTTAAATTTTTTAGGAATTTGTTACATTAGTAATTTAGACAATAAGAATTAAGTCCTCTCTAATATAATGACTTTATGTCATGAAACAAGTTTGGATGTAATAAACAAGTATAGTAGGAATTATTCCAGCATATAAGGTATATATGTATATACATATATTTAGTTTGATAAAGAATAATCAAAAAATTTAAGATTTTCAAAATCATTCTAATGCACACGAGCCACGCGCACAAAGTTCATGCTTAGCTCGATCGCTATTTATAAACGAGTCAAACTCAAAACTAATCCCACTCGCTCATATTTTTGTCTTCAATAAGTTTTATATGTGATATCAAAATATGTTTAGCAAGTATTATCCCACAAATTATAGGTATTCCCAGTGGACATTCATTATTGAATGTTACTTGTGATAATTTTAAGAAGATGAAATTTATGTATATAATTCATAAATGGTTACATCAATATATATAAAGTGGAGAATGAAATAAGAAAAGTATAATGTCTAGATACAATATATCACATATTTATACACATATCTAGATACTATGTATCACATGTCTGTTAACCCCTCCCTCAAACTCACATTGGATCAAACACTGAGAGTTTGAAAATACGCTCGTCGATCGTCTCTAGTCGACGGCGAGAATGGTGAAGTCATCGCTTGTCAATCATCTCTGTCAACGGCGAGAATGGTGAAGTCATCGCTTGTCGATCGTCTTTCATCGACGACGGGAATGGTGAAGTCATCACTCGTCGACCGTCTCCCGTCGACGACGGGAACGGCGAAGTCATCGATTGTCTCTCATCGATGGAAGGAATGATAAAGTCATCACTAAAGAGATCTCAGAGGAGGATGCCTCTGTGCTAGAGGATGAGGGCTGAAGGCGGCTACGCAGGCAAGGGCTGATGGCAGTGTTGGAGTAAGATGTCGCCAAAGTTGACAATAGCGGAAGATAAAGAGATTGTCCGGTGCTAGGCACAGCTACATGAGCACGGTCAGCGCAGGCTCGTTGATAGCGTAGAACAACGATGAGCAGAGGATTTTGAGAGACTTTGATACCATGATAATTTGGAGAAGAGAAAATTTCTGTATATAATTCATAAAGAGTTATATCAACATATATAAAAGTGGAGAATGAAATAAAGAAAGTATACATGTCTAGATACAATGTATCATATCTCTGTACACATGTCTAGATACAATGTATCACATGTAACAACTTGCATGATGAAATATAAGACAGATGCACGAAAAAAGTTTAATTATATAGATTTCTTCTTGTATAAAGAGTTCATTACTACAGAAAAGGGATTTCATGTCTGCTAAGAATTGACATTAAAAAAAATAACATTTGACGTCTATTCGGCCGACGTTTATAATCTTCAACTTTCCCCGTCGGTTATAAAGGGACGTTGAAATTTATGTTTTTCACGTTGGTTCTCTAAAGAACCGACATAAAACTTAACTTTCCACATCGGTTATTTAAAAATCTGACGTCAAACTTTGAGAGAAAAATGTCAATTTTCAAAAACCGATGTGGAAAATTATTGTAAAAGCAACTACTTGTTTAATTTTACACGTCGGTTATTTACATAACTGACGTTTAAAATATAATAGACGTCAGTTTTTTAAATAACTGAGATGTAAAGGTTAATATACATCGGTCTTAAACCGACATCTTATATTTAATTTTTTTTAAATAATAAAATAAAACTTTTTGTACATATCAAACAGAAACAGATAACAGACGGATTGCAGTACAGATAACACAGATTGTAACACCAACCAACCAGATATATATCAGTCTGTACATATCAAACAGAATCATATCAAAAACAAATTGCAGCCAACCAACCAGACAGAGTACTCAATAACAAAATCCCGCACATGCATATATAAATATATATACACATATACATATACACACACACACACACATATATCATCAAATGCATAATTAATCCTGTCAATCAATACACACACACACACATAATGAGAATAAGAACAATTTAAAATAATACATGACACACACGCTGTTTTGTACAAGATTTCTCAAGAAATTACTTAATTACCATCAATACACTTTAGTAAATAAGTCGCCCACTCTTCCCGAACTTCTAACAATTACACATCTGTATATGCCGTTTTATTTTCATCAAACTGAAAACATATTTAATTTTTATTTATATTAATTTTAAACAATAACAAAAAAGCATAATTTTTCAGAAGTTCAAAAGAATATACCTTTCTTGGAATAGAATTAATTTGTAAAGTGATGATTTGACGCATAAACATTATAATATAATATACACAATGGAATCTGGTTGACGGGGACACTAAAATAAATGAAATATATGAGTTAAGCAAAAATTAAAACTTAAAAATTTCATCTATTTCTGAAATAATTACCTGAACCTCTTCCATGAAGTAAGTCTACCCCGTGTCTTGGATTCAACATGGTGAACGCCCTATTAAAAAATTGCAGAAAATAAAAAAGATTATTAATAAATATTTTAGAAGTATTTAATATATTAATAAATATAAACAAGATTAAATACTCACAAATCAATTACTTTCTTGATATCTTTTCGCACTTCACCCCCCAACGAGTCCAACCAGTATATAAGAGAAGAGCTCGTGTCAATCACGCACAGAGTCCAATGGCCACTACAAGATAAATTTATATATGAGAAATTAAATTAAATGTGTGTGATAATTAAATTTTATTATTAGAATATCAATGCTTATCCCGTATTATATGATGCAAAATACAACCGGTTGGCCTGTCCACCTCTTTGCAATGTGTCCATGACATAGCAAGCCTTCAACTCTGTTTCATCTACTGCTAGCCACAAGTGCTATATGGTATGGATAAATAAAATCATACAAGTGACTCAAGCCCGTGTCCACACACCAATCATATAAGGACCTAAAATTATAAGAAATTATCAAGATGGGTTAAATATAAAACAATTATTATTTTGTTAATTGCAAAAATATAAATTAATTACTCACTTTATGTACAAACAGATACATGTCGCGCTTATCTCCTGGCGGCCTATGAACCTCTCGAGGTCGTTACGCTCGAGGTATATGGCCATTTTGGTTGAAAATAGCTCTATACCTTAGGTACTGTGATGATGGATCCCTCCCCCATGCCCCATGCATATGCAGCCACTTTCGCCAGTTTGCTATCTGGTGGAGTAGTCATTGGCTGATTGACTGACTCTGCAAATGTCTCCAAGCTCCGTGGAGTCACAGCCTGTACCACCTCCTTCCCTTTAGTCTTTGTCTATCATGATACAATGGCCAAATAAAATTATGCATATTTAATTTAAAAATTAAAGCTGTGCTTTAATTATGATAAACATACTCGTGTATCCAAAGTGATAAATTTCTTAGGCCATGAAACGAAACAACCAATAGCATCACGTATGGTTGTCATCTCATCACGTGAAATGGGTAGAAGAGCATCCATATCCAATGGATCCACGATTCACTCTTACATTATCGGATCCAATTGGTCTGGTGTGAATGATTTGATCATCACCGGTGTTGAAAGCTCGTCCATGTGCCACAACACGATTTTCATGTTCAATGGCCATATCAACTAGAATAAACCCACCCTGAGACAATCATATAATAAGCATGACAAATAAGCATGTAAATGTGTAGGTGTATATGTGTGTGTACATGTATGTGTTTGTATAAATATTAAATAAGATTACCTCTGGAATCTCAGATAAATCCTTTAAAATTGTACAACTTCCATTGCCGCTTTGCGGCATATAATGGGTGTTAGCCCAAAGGCCCTTCACTTTAGTTTTGATGATGACTAACTTATGAAGTTATGTTACTAATGATCTTATGTTTATATAGTTTCAGATATTGATCAAGATCTTAGTAGGTGTTTAGCTTTAACAAAGGATTCAAGTCAAGTTTTGAAACTATCACATGTTAATTCAAGATCTCGCGCTTTAAGATCACATCAAGTACTCGAGAGGAGTCAAGCTCTAAGGATCGTATTTGGATCGATTCATCTTGGAGAAGAAGATCTACAAGAAGATTTCGGTTTAGGTTTGTTTGTTTTTAGTTTAGATCTTGTGTAAGGATAATATAGTTTTGATATGCTCAAGTATACACACACAGGTTCAAAAGTTTAATGGTTTCGGTTAGCCGGTTTTTTAGTTTCAAATATACATATATTGTTTTCATGAATAGATAGAATCAAAACAAGTTTTATGGTTTATAAGTATGTTGGATTTCATCCATATGCATTTAGGCTTCATATATTTAGAAAAACTTATTTTGATTTCTCTATCTAATTTGTTTAAGTTTTATTTTTATCAAAACTTAATTTTGGATTTATTGTCAAAAATAAATATATATCATTTATATGTGTATTGGATTTTATCCATACACACTATGCTTCAAATGTGTTTCAATATATAAGTTTTGAAGAAAACGAATTTTCATTTCAAAATATAAGTTTTTGGAAAATACAGTTTTCGGTTTAAGCTTTAATTTCTATGCCTCAAAAATAGTTCAAATTGTTTGTAATATGTGTTGATTTTTGATCAAACATATTTGAACTTCAAATATTTACATAAACTTATTTTTGTAGGTTTTATGGGATTTATTGGATTTTATAGGTATTTAAAAGTATAATTTTTCTAACCTATAAATCTCTATTTTGGGTTGTTGGCGGTCGACCGACCGGTCGACTGAACCAGGGCTCGGTCGATCTATGTGAATAAGGACGTGCACAAGCCCTTGCCTTTAGGGCCAGTCAACCGAGCGGTCGACCGACTGGATCAACCCAACTCTAGGGTTGGTTCCGGTCGACCGAGCGGTCGACCGACAGGCGGTTGACTGGCGGTCGACCGTTTGGCCGGTTGACCAGACGGTCGACCGACAGGTCAACTGACCTTTTCTGGACCCCAACAACTATATTTTTAAGAGGCTATAAAAAGGGTTTTTGGGGGATGGTTTCAACAAAATTTTTAAGAGCCTTATTTCCCATCTTCTTAAGTGTTTTCAGCAAGTTTGTAAAAGAAGTTTTTGTACCAAAAATTTTCATCTTTATTTGTTTTGAAGTTTTTAGAAAATCAAAAGAAAACAAGTCTTTGAGAATTTTATTTTGTTCTTTATTTTTCATATCTATCAAGAAGTTTTTCTTAAGTGTTTTCTTTGTTGTTTCTTTTTCAAACACTTTGATTTCTGACATACTTGAGCTACTAAATTCAAAATTTATCCTTTAGGATCTTTGTTTTGTGAGAAAATTATCTGTGATCTCTTTAGACCATCAAGTTGTGTTTGTAATCTTAGTGATCATCAAGTTGTATTTTCTCTTTGCTTTGTGCCTACCCTCTTGTGTAGAGGTAGGAGAGTTGGAGTTGTGTACTCCTTATTTGTATTTGTAATTTCTCAGTGAAGGTCTTTCGTGAAAGATCCAATAGTGGATAGTGAAAATCCTTCTGTGTGAAGGCGGGGATGTAGAGCAGTGGCTCAAACCTTGAAACATATCTTGGTGTTTGCGTTTGGATCTTTCTCTCAACTCTCATCTCTTTATATTTGGTATTATTATTATTGTTCATTCATATACATGCTAGATATTGTTTGTGCGCTCACACTTGTATTCAACCAAGAAAGCTATTGAAGCTCTTCAACTCATAATTTAGAGGAATCGTGAGGAGTAGTTCCATATCCCTTCACTGGGAATACGGACTCACTCTTAGTTACACGTTGTGTGTTTGCAACTAAGTTTTTAATTTCACATTATTTGTCTTAGAGTAGCACTACACCTATTCACCCCCTCTCTAGGTGTAATTTTAATTGGTATCAGAGCTAGCGCTCCTGATATTCGATTTAATCACCTAAGAGTGAGATCCGCATTTGCTCATCTATTTGTTGCTTTGCACACATATATTTTGCTCTTATGAATTTTCTTACTCCTCCCATGTATGATGTTTCCAATATTGACATGTGAAAATTTAAGATGAGTGCATATCTTAAAGCTTTAGAATTGCATGTTTATCTTATCACTACCAAGAAATCTTATCTTGTTAATGATAAGTACTTAGAGACAAATACACAAGCATTGCATGCACTTAGGCAAACACCAAGCAAAGAACATTTATCTATTGTTTCTCATTGTGATTCCGCTTTTGTAGTGTGGAACACGTTGAGCTCTCTCAAGGAACAAGCTTCAAACATTATGGAGAGAGAACCCATTATAGATGAGTCTGAGTAAACGTGCTATATAGTCCAAGGGAATGACTCTCTTGAGGTAACTTCAGGATCTCATCTTGATGATTGTGCTAGCTCTTCCAACGATCATGATAGTAGTATGGATACCCATGCTTTAAATGAAGAGCGTTCAGAGTTTTGTGAAAACTTGCTTTCAAAATACAAACCTTTGAAAAGTAAGAGTTTTGAATTAAAAGAAGAAATAAAATTTGTTTTCAAAACTTAATATGATTTTACAAGAGAATGTTGAGGTTTCAAATGAAAGGAATTCATTGAAAACTCAACTTGACCTTGTTTTGAATGAAAATGAAATTTTGAAAATAATAATGATTTTGATGTTGTTTTGAAGAAGAATGGTGTTTTGTCTTCAAAACTTGATTTTGTTTTAAAAGAGAATGATTTCTTGAAAAAAAAATTGTTTTGATTACCAAGGAATTATATTGTATTTCAAAAGAAAAGAATTCTTTAAAAAATACTTTGGTTCAAAAAGAAAAGATTTTTATTCCTATTTTTAAAGTGAAAAAGAATTTTGTTTCTCTTACTTGCTCCACTTCTTCTTTCACTATTAATAATGATATTCATACTTTGAAGAAGAGTGTAGATTGTTTGGGCTCCACTTTGAGCCAATGTGCCATGAATCACACGAGGTTGGAATCCATGTTTTGCAAGAAACATGCTTCACATTTGCATGCACACAAATCATGGCATACACATTCTCATCATGCTCACACACATGATTCAGTGTATGCTAGTATTTACACTTGTACATATTGTGATCACAAGGGCCACCTTGCAAAATTTTTTATGATAGGTTAAATATTTCAAAATTTGTAAGTAAACATGTTTGGGTTAGAAAAGGTGCTAACCCGGAGGACCCAAGAAAGTTTGTTTACCAAAATTCATCCCTATTTCATTTGATGTAGGTATGGGTTCTCGCAAGACGTGAGAGTATTGGTACCTTGATGGATGCGATTGAGCAAAATGGACATAGTTTTGAATGCATCACTATCAAGGAAAGTTTTGGTGGGAGGACCACCATGATTTGGAGACCTAGAGACTAGTTCATTTGATTTTGATAACTATCTCTAACTCTTTTTTTATTTACATGCTTTCTTAGTGTTGATTGTTATCATGTATTGGTTTTCTTATTCATTATGTTTAAATGTGTGTTTATTAGACTTGTGATATACATAAATAGTATTTAAGATACACGCATGTTTATATGGATTCATATTTTTGTATTTTCACTATTGTTTAACTATGTATGCATATTCTTGTTATAATAGAACTTACATTTACACTAATGATTTTATTTGTTTTTCAACCATATTTTGATGTTTTGCGCTTCATTTTTGATTATATGTTTAGATGTAATTTTTCTTAAAACTTGTGTTTATACTTATACAAGTAGTGAGCTACACTTGATTATTATGATTGAGTGATTCATTGCTCATGTATACTCATTACATGTATTTGTATGACCTAGTTTTGATAATTCTTTCATTTACACTTGTATTCCATATTTTGTTCATGTTTTGTGTTTAGTTTTATGTATATGTAAATTTTGCTTTAAAACTATATAATGTACATATTCTATCGTTGAGTCACTTGCTTAATATGCCACGTACTATTTTAAAGACTCAATTTATATTTGGGATAAATATGTATGCTTTAGTTTTGACAATACATACATATGCCTTGAAGTTTGTTTAGTTTTTAGTAAAAATAGAATTTTCATCTTTTATAATTTCATATTTATGAAAAAGGAATTTCATATGTTTTGATTGAGCTTTATTGCCTTATTCCCATGATTATGTTTATTACATGATTTTTGTATACTCTATATTTTATGTTTACTCATGATTTTATATTCATGAGAATTAATACGCTTCATAACTCTTTTAGTGTCAATTATTGTGTATCCAGCATATTTTCATAGAATATATATTTGTTTTATTCCTTTCTTGAAGGATTTCGTACTAGTTTTCAAAATTAGTATAAAAGTAGTTTCGTATTCTTCAATTGGTAGAGTTTCAAATTATACTAAAATTATTTATCTTTTTTTTCGAAAATCTCTACTTTCTAAGGGCGGCTGGTTGGGTGACCATGCCTTATATGCTCAAAATGTATATTTTTTAAACATGTGTATGATAGAGTGGATGTTATGAGTTATACACTTACATATCATGAAAATTAATTTTTGTATACTCATACGTGTTTTCTATATATGTATGCATCATACTTCATTTGATATTTAAATTGATCATAAAGACATATATATGTTTTCTTGTGCTAAGATCAACATTATTTACACATATATATTTTATAGTACAAATTGATTTTATACTAAGCTTGATTCATGTTCTTAATGATATTTGGTATCTTTACAATCTTATGCATTTATTTTTTTGGTATTTCAAAAAGGGGGAGAAAAATTCTTGATTTATCTTTCAATTGTATTTATTTTCAATTAGTATCTTACTCCCACTCTTTATGAAGAAAAATATTTTATTTTGAAAAATACAAACATTTTCAATATTGGTATCAATAACCTTCAGTTGGTATTATTCTTAAATTGGTATCTATATTGCAAAATGATTTTAGTAGTTACCCACAAAAAAAAAATTGATTTAAAATTTACCTTCAATTGGTATCATTTCTTTTTATTGGTATCAATTGGTAAAAAGATTGTTTCTCTTTCAATTGTTTTCTTTCAATTAGTATAAAAAAATGTTTTTATTGATATCAAAATTTTTTTTAAGATGTATTGTCTATATACAAGGGGAGCTTAGCATTTCCTTTATATATAAATTCATGATGAGTGTGGTACATAAAGAAGAGATTGACATTTTTTCTTTATATAGTACACATGTGTAGGGGGAGCTTAACATCTCTGCTTATGCATTGTATATTATGCTTATATGAGTTAGGGTTTAGTCATCTCTTTCTTCATATAATGCATGTATGCAGGGGAAGTTAACTTTACGTCTCTCCTCGTCATGAATGTATATCGTATATAAATTGTTTATTTTTCTTCACCCTTTGTTGATTATTGACAAAAAGGGGGAGAAGGATTTGGGTTTATATATACATGTTTTCTTAATTGTTTATGCATATATACATGTATTCTGTTTATGAACTTTGTTAAATATCTTTGGTATTTGAGCTATTATTGAATATCTTCATGTTTTATGCTATGCATGAATTAAGGGAGAGCTTTTATGAAGCTTATCTTTAATCCATGCATATATAACCTCATAAGTTTTGTCATCATCAAAAAGGGGAAGATTGTTACCCCAAAGACCCTTCACCTTAGTTTTGATGATGACTAACTTATGAAGTTATGTTAGTAATGAACTTGTGTTTATATAGTTTCAGATATTGATCAAGATCTTAGTAGATGTTTAGCTTCAACAAAGGATTCAAAGTCAAGTTTTAAAGCTATCACAAATTGATTCAAGAGCTCGCGCTTCAAAATCGCATCAAGTACTCGAAAAGAGTCAAGCTCATTGAGTCGTATTAGAGAAGAGGATCTACAAGAGGACTTCAGTTTAGGTTTGTTTGTTTTTAGTTTAGATCTTGTGTAAGAATAGTTTAGTTTTGATATGCTCAAGTATACACACACAAGTTCAAAAGTTTATTGGTTTTGGTTTAACCAGTTTTTAAGTTTCAAATATACATATGTTGTTTTTATGAATAGATAGAATCAAAACAAGTTTACATGGTTTATATGTATATTGAATTTCATCCATATGCATCTATACTTAATTTGTTTAGAAAAACTTATTTTGATTTATCTAGCTCATGTGTTTAAGTTTTGTTTTTATCAAAACTTAGTTTGGGATTTAGTATCAAAAACAAAGATATATCATTTATATGTGTATTGGATTCTATCTAAACACACTATGCTTCAAATGTGTTTTAATATCTTATTTTTGTATTTATACAAGTTTTGGAAAATATGAATTTCCATTTCAGAATCTAAGTTTTTGGAAAATATAGTTTTCGGTTTAAGCTTTAATTTCTATGCCACAAAATAGTTCAAATTGTTTGTAATATATATTGATTTTTGATCAAACATATTTATACTTCAAATATTTACATGACTTATTTTTGTGGATTTTATGGGATTTTATTCGATTTTATAGGTATTTAAAAGTCCACTTTTTTTAACCTATATCTATTCTGGGCTGCTGGCGGTTGACCGAATCAAGGCTCGGTCGATCGGTCGACTAGTCGGTCGATCGATGTGCACAAGGACGTGCACAAACCCTTAACTTTAGGGCCGGTCGACCGAGCGGCCGACTGACTGGATCAACCAAACTCGGGGGACCGTGCACAAAATTTGATCGGGGGAAAATCGCGCACAAAAAGTGTATGTTTTGAAATCGATATTTAAAGTGTGTGCTTTAGCTTTCTCGATACTTCTGTTATAGCATAGAGGCTAAAACGAGTTGAATCCATAAGGACAGGAGGCGATAGAAGCTTACACGGTATGTTCACGTCCATGTTAATGGTTCTTCATTGTTTGAAAGAATGAAAAGAAAAAAAAAGAGAAGTACGGTGAAAACAAAGAAGTGAGAAACATAGAAAAGATTGTATTTGTGGTTTTTAGAATATTTCTAAAATAAAGTAAAAAGATAAAGAAAACCCATAACTACTAACTACTAATGACTCCATGTTCGATAGGAGGAATTGAGTTGAGCGAGAGTTTAGAACAAACAGTTCATGTCCGTGTGCTGATTATCAAACTTTAAATATGTATGAAGATTTACTTTACTCCTTCGAATCACCGTTTGTAGCACAAGCTATAACGGGTCATACCTACACGGAGGACTAGCAATGGAAGCGTTCACGATTTTTATGTTGAAGTTTTTGGAAAGTAAAACGAAAGTTCTTCTTTGTTTAAAAATAAAAAAACAAAACAAAGCAGAAAGAAAGCGAAGAATCTTTGTAGAGGTTTTTAAAGAAAAGGAAAACGAAATGAAAGACGGAATGAAAACTAGTGGCGTTGGAAAAAGAGAACGTTTTTAGAAAAGGGTTTTGAAATACGATAGAGAGAAAGCCATGACTAACTAACATTCTACACTACTAACTTACTACTCTCGTTGGGTGATTCATGCGTTATGTTGATTCATCGGCAATAGTACATCTTGCTTTGTCAAATCGATATGTTGTCCAATATTGAGGATGTGTTCTAATCTAGGCTTGGGTAGGTGGTCTCCTTAGATCATCGGCTCCCTAAATAGATTTTCAATAATGGAACATAGGTAATCACACTTAGGTATGCTAAACAAGAATGTAAGATTCATTAATCCATCGAAACTATAATCAAGCTACATGAAATAAGAAACTTATACAATAGTTGTTAGCATACTAAAGTAATCCATCCTCATGTTCCATCAAGGCACTTGTTCAAGAGACAAGGCTCTAAATGAGGCACACATGAATCATATGGAGGTGATACAAAGCATTCACTAAGAATTGAACATAACTCATCTTCATTGGGGATAAGAAAGACTTATAAATTGCAAGACTAGAAATAAAAACATCCAATGATTCATATGAGTTAGCAATCACCCAAAAGTTAGTAGTTAGTAGTGTTAGAAGTTAGTTAGTCATGTTAGTGAGTTAGCTAGCCACACAAAGGAAGAACAAGCAAGAATACATGGTAGAAAGTAAATGCAAGAAAGTAAGAATTTGAAGGTAAAAGCAATAGAACAAGAAAAGACTTGAGGAAATGAAGCTTGAGCCCTTGTATTGAGTTGTCACCTTCTTCAATTATAGAGATCTCTCACCCTCACTCTCTCTTTTCTGGATCTAGAAGGAGAAAATAAAAATTACACAAGAACTAAAGATACTTAAAGAAATCCTAACAATTTTCCTAAACAAGAATGCTATTCTCTCCTCTCTCTTTTACAGAGGCCTTGGGGGTCTATTTATAGGCTTTAGGAGAAGATCACATCCCACTACAGCCGTAGGATCAAACGCTTGATCAATGGCCAAGGAAGTGCCGCGAATCCGCGGCCAGGGCCGTGTTTTTGCGGCAGAATCTTGGCCATTGCGCCAACGGTTTATCTGGCATTCTGTTATGCCTCGTGTGCCCAGCTGGAGCTTCTAGAAGGTGGAGAATATGCTTTGGATCAGTCCAGATTTGGGCTTCTTTGTTGTGGGCTTCTAAATTACTCCTTTAATTCCTTTAAAAATCACAAGAATTGGGCCTTCTTCTCCATAAAATATTGGACCTGAAAAATAAGAGAGAAAAGCAATAAAAAATCTCATTTTTATTAGCATAAAGCATGGTGAGGTGGTGTAAAAATGATGCAAAAATGAACTCCAATCACACCCCTACCTAGCTTTTGCTCGTCCCCGAGCAAAATAAGCAAAGAGAAAAAAATCCTAACTAAATTATTACACCACTTTCGTAGGTGACACGATTGCACTGAGCTCGTGCAACAAGCCGTTAAACCTCTAGGTTACCCTAGAGGAGGAGTTTTGTCTCTTGAGGGTTTTCAGCGGATTGCACCTACAAAATCCAAAGTGAAAGAAAATGTTAGTGATTTTTCAAAAAAGAAACAAAAGAGGAAAAAAATTATATGATCCATTTTTTCAAGAATTTCGGTGATCTTTTGGTTTCAGGTTATCCTAAACTTTTCCTTCTTTTTATAAGTCTCCATTTGAAGTTTCGTTTTCAACTTAGGTTAAGTTTTTAAAAATAGAGAGAAAACTAGATTTTGTATCAAGCCTAGCATATATACATCTATATGTATGAGGGATTGATCTTAGACTATGGTACCTTTTATATATATAATTTATTTATTTATTTATTTATTTTTATATTTACATTTATTTATTCCCTTAGCTTCATTAGGCTTTCTAATTTACTCATGTAGCGAGCCTTTTACCGATGACTCCCAGACCAGACAGTCTTAGGGCACCAGATGAAGATACATCCCTAAGGTCCAAGGACTCGAGTAAACTAGGCGACGAATGTTAAGGACTCAACCACCTTTAGGCGTGACTGGTTATACTTCTTAAGGTACAACTAACCAGCTTAATTGGTGATTAAGTTTTTATTTATTATTATTATTTTTTAAATTTTTTCCTTTTTTTATTTCTCTTTATATATATATATATATATATATATATATATATATATATATATATATATATATATATATATATATATATATATTATATATATACACACACAAAGTTACTAAGTCCTTAATTAATCCCTCAACATGTAAATGTATATAATGCTTAGGAAAAATTCAAAATTTAACTATCTTTCTATTCTTTTCTTCTTAACCTAAAGATCCAACAATACTTCTCATTTTGACTTATATTAAGAAATCCTAGTTTAGAATACCCTTAATTCCTAAGATCAAGTTAATTCTTTTCAAAAATGGATCACAGAACATATTATTATTATTAATTTATTTTTTTATTTTTTATTATTCTCTTTTTTTTAATATAAGAAATAAAAATCTAGAAAAATCCTAAAAAAATTTAAAAGAAAAATCTAAAAGAAAAATAAAAATCTAAGAAAATCCTAAAAAATCTAGAAAAATCCTAAAAACTAAAAAAAAAATCTCCTATGCTAGTATCTACCCCCCCATATCTATCTCATGCATTATCCCCAATGTATGCAAGTAAAGTATATGCATGAACAGGTAAAGAAAAGATGTCACCCCCTGCTTTGGCTCGGACTAGCGGTGGTGCTAGGTCCGGCCGACTGTGAACGCCGCAGACCCTCCTCGATGCGGTCGAGGCGTGTGGCCTGGTCCTCAATTTCTTTCGTAGTCTACCTGCCCTTAAATATCTTTTTCATGCCACGCCAAATGGTAGACATGAAGGCTCGTGAATCAGTTGGGGGTCCTGCTGCCAAAAGGCCAGGTCATCATCATCCTCCAAAAGTTCCTCTGAAGAGGACTCGGTTGGGGCATCTCAGGCTGGATACTAGGAGTCCAGACTGCATGAAGGCAACTATTGTAAGCACTTGTAGCCCATTCTTGTGCAACAAATACCCTATCGTACGAGTCAAAGACCACATCTGGTAAGAAGTTCCTACACAGACGAGTGATCAAAACAGGATGCGAGTATTGGGCACTGCGTGTGCGCGTGGAGTTAGTGATGATAGCATGAAATATGGTCGTGTTAATGCAGATAGTGTGCTGACGAGTCATGAGATCGTGAATGATCTGCAGCCCAGCCTATTGAAGGAGGTCGTGTGGTCAAGCCCTAATATGTTGCGTTGGATCCCGCGTCCAACGCAATGGATATTGCGAACGTAGTACTGGCTTTGAGCCCCTATCTTGCTCGGTACAGTGAGCCCCCATGACTGTCATGTATTCTATTAATGGCAGGGGGTCACAATGGTGCGGGTTTCTAGGGACGTGTGTGTAGTCCTCCAACAGATTAAGCGTGATAACAATGTCCCCAGTAGGCATATGCACCATGAATTAGTTTGTGTAAAAATTTATAGAGGCTTAATCAATTGAAGTATAGAAGAGCTTAACGAGCTCGGGACAATGGTAAGCCTCGTGGTCGGAGTTATCATAGACTAATTCATACCAATTCCGTTCACGAATTCGATCCAAAAAGATATGGCCATAACCATTAACATCAATAAAAATTCTAGAAAAGTGTTTTTCAGCAAAGATGGATGGTGCCATGATGAACAATACAAAGTAGAGGAAAGAAATACGCAAACCTCTATCGGATTACGTAGGGGGAAACCAAACGAGATTGCAGAGAGCAATCCACAAGTTGCACAGATGATCGGGTAGTAGATCTGAGATCTACAAATAGCAGCGATGGCAGGAAAATTTGGCGACGCTCGGAGACTGCAAGATTGCCGCGGATCCGCAGCCAGAGTCGAGCAAATGCGGCTCTGTCTAGGAGGCAGGGGCTCGGGAAAATTCAGGGGCGGCGCGTGATTCTCTCTTTTCAGATCTGTTTTTAGATTGTAGGGTAGAGAACAAAAGAAGGGATGAAGGGTATATATAGGGGCTGAGAAGGATAGAATTCCCAATTTGCCCTAGGTGAAATTTGAAAATTACAACCCTAGGGTAAATTCAGGTTATTAGAAGGGAAAAGAAGTATATAAAGGGAAGAAAAACCTAGGTGCTATTTAGCACTTAGGTCTTTTTTTTTAATATCTTGTTTATTTTATTTTTTTTTATTTTGTTTTATTCTACAGGGGAGGTCCCAAAATGATTTACAAGAAACACCGGGAAAGAGTGTAGAATGACTTAGTCACATGTAAATTGGGTCACAAAGACCCAGTTCAAAAACATTGTGTGACTCGGACTCTGTGGTGAAGAATGGCTTAAGTCGTTGGCCATTGACTTTGAACGTGTTGCCACTCTTTGAATCAGAAACCTTAATCGTACCATGAGGGAAGACAGTTTGCACAACATATGGTCTTGACCACCTGGTTTTCAGCTTACCAGAGAAAAGGTGGAGTCTAGAGTTGTACAACAGAACTTTTTGTCCTGAGACAAAATTTTTCCTATGAATGGATTTATCATGGAAAAGCTTAGTTCTGTGTTTAGAGATTCGAGCGTTATCGTATGCATCATTTCTTAACTCTTCTAATTCGGATCTGCAGCTTTCTCAAGTCACCAGCTTTATCTAAGTTCAAATTTAGTTGTTTTATTGCCCACATCGCACGGTGCTCTAACTCCACAGGCAAATGGCAGGGCTTTCTAAATATAATTCGATATGGAGATATACCGAGGATAGTCTTGTAGGCGGTCCGATATGCCCATAAGGCATCAACGAGTTTGATGGACCAGTCCTTACAGTTTTGTCCTACAGTTTTCTCCAGTATCAGTTTAATTTGTCTGTTAGTGACTTCCACTTGCCCGTTCGTCTGAGGATGATAGGCCGTGGATAATTTATGAGAGATAGAGTACTTCCGCATTAGGGCTTCAAAAGTCCGATTGCAGAAATGACTCCGTTGTCACTAATTATCGCATGGGGGTCTCCGAAGCGTGATATGATATTTTTCACGTAAGAATTTAATGACAGCCTGGTTGTCATTTGTTCTGGTAAGAACAGCTTCAGCCCATTTTGAGACATAGTCTACAGCTACCAAAATAAATTGGTTGCCATAAGACATAGGAAAGGGTTCCATGAAATAGATGTCCCACAAATCAAAAATTTCTACCTCCAAGATTGGTGTAAGGGGCATCATGTCTCTTCGTGTGATTCGACCCGTCATTTGACATTTTGCACAGAGTTTGCAGAAAGAAAAGCGTCCTTGAAGATAGTGGGCCAGTAGAACCCACTCTGAAGGACTTTCTCAGCAGTCTTTCGTGGATCAAAGTGTCCACCACAAGCTAACTTGTGACAAAATGTCAAAACACTCTGATGTTCATCCTTAGAAAACACCTTCTAATTATCTGGTCAGGGCAATATTTGAATAAATACGGTTCATCCTAAAGAAAAACCGTACTTATGTCATAAAGCGGTGCTTGTCCTGACCTGACCAATTTGAAGGTTTCGCCCGGTTGCAAGGTAATTTGTAATATCGGCATACTAGAGCTCTTTACACATCGTGAAGATGTGTTCGTCAGGAAAGTTTTCATTGATAGGTATTGTCTCAATTGGTGCATTGAGAATTCGCGAAAGGTGATCTGTCACCACATTCTCAACGCCCTTTTTATCTTTGATCTCCAAGTCAAACTCTTGCAAAAGAAGTATCCATCGGATCAGTCTAACTTTTGCATCCTTCTTTTGCATCAAGTATCTTAGGGAGGAGTGATCGGTAAAAATCGTTGTCCTAGACCCTAGTAGGTATTGGCGAAACTTCTCCAACTCAAACACAACTGCTAAAAATTCCTTCTCAGTCGTTGTGTAATTTAGTTGGGCATCGTTGAGCGTCCTACTAGCATAATAAATTACGTGTTTCCTGTTATCAAGACGTCCTAGAATAGCGCCTATGGCATAATCGGAGGCGTCACACATAATTTCAAATGGTCTAGTCCAATCAGGCGCTGAGATTATTGGCGCCAAGACAAGTCTTCACTTTAACTCCTCCCAAGCTTGTAGATATTTTTCATCAAAATCGAAGGGCACATCTTTTCCTAAGAGATTAGTTAAAGGTCTAGCAATTTTGCTAAATTTCTTAATAAATCTTCTATAGAAGCCAGCGTGCCTTAGAAATGATCGAATGTCTTTTAGGCATTTTGGCTCTGGGAGCTTCGCTATCACTTCCACTTTTGATCTATCAACTTCAATTTCTTTGTTTGAAATTTCGTGTCCCAAAACGATTCCATGCTTGACCATAAAATGACACTTTTCCCAGTTGAGTGTCAAGTTTTTCTCTATGCATCTTGTAAAAACCAGCTTCAGATGATGCAAGCACTGGTTTAAAGGATCGCCATATATTGAGAAGTCATCCATGAAAATTTTCAAAAATCTTTTCATCATGTCAGAGAAGAGACTAAGCATGCAACGTTGGAACGTTGCGGGAGCATTGCATAAGCCGAAGGGCATTCTTCGGTATGCAAATGTTCCAAAGGGACAGGTGAAAGTAGTCTTGTCTTGGTCCTCAGGAGCGATAGAGATTTGATTGTAACCTGAATATCCATCCAGGAAACAATAATATTCATGTCCAGCTAGTCTCTCGAGCATTTGTCTATGAATGGAAGAGGGAAGTGGTCTTTACATGTGGCAACGTTCAATTTTCCGTAATCATACAGACTCAAATCTTCATTGGAAGATGGTTTGTACTAATTCCTTCCTATCGTTTTCTACCACGGTAAAGCCTGCTTTTTTTGACACAGCGTGGACGGGACTAACCCATTGGCTATCTGATATGGGATAAATAATCTCATTGTCTAGTAACTTCAAAATTTCAGCTCAGACAGCCTCCTGCATGATTGGGTTGAGTCTACGCTGTGGGTCGTATTTTGGCTTTGCATCTTCCGTTAATGAATCAGTGTTGTACAGTGGATGGACTGATCCCCTTTATATCAGCCATGGTCCAACCAATGGTTTCTTTTTTTTCCTCAACACCACAAGAAGATCCTCTTCCTGTTGTTTCGTAAGATGGGATGCTATTGTTCGGGAAAAGCTTCCTTTTCACCCAAGTACTGGTACTTGAGATGACTAGGAAGAGCTTTAAGCTCGGAAGAGGGAACGTGATCTATCAATGGTTGGTCTTCTTGTAGGGGGAGGATAGGGGTTGCATTTGTTGCCCACTCCACTGTTGATTTGATTATTTGGTCAAGATTGAAGTCATTAGACTTCAATTCGAATTCTCCTTCAGACTCGTATTCAATCTCCTTGTCATGCTCACTTGTTAATCCTTCAATTAGGTTCACTTCAAATGACTGATCATCCAAGTCTCGAGGTTGTTTTCCTAGGTGAAAACATTTACCTCTTTCGTCATATCTTCAAAAGTCAGACGCATCGACCCTTCCTACAGTTTATTATTGCATTTGCGGTGGCTAGGAAGGGTCGTCCTAAAATGACAGGGGTCCGTGCTTTTGGATTGTGTACGGTTTGTGTCTCTAGAACGATGAAATCTACGGGATAAATGAATTCCCGATCCATATGAGAACGTATGTAATCTCCCCTTTGGGAATCTTTACAGATCGGTCAGCCATTGTATAGTAACTCTGGTTGGACGGAGGTCGCCCAGCCCGAATTGCTGATACACAGAAAAGGAAAGTAGATTGATGCTAGCTCCTAGATCAAGTAAGGCCCTATTTATTGTGGTCTGTCCTATGATACAGGAAATGGTTGGACTCCCGGGGTCTTTGTATTTCATAGGAATGGGCCCGGTGAGCAACTCACTTATGTTTGATGCAAGGAAGACCTTCTTTGAAATATTTGTTTTTCTCTTCTTTGTGCACGTATCTTTTAAGAAATTTGTATATGATGGGACTTGTTGTATGGCATCAAGAAGGGGCACATTGATCTGAACCTGTTTGGAGATTTTCATAATCTTCTCCATTTGAGCAATAGTCTTGTTATTTGCTAGCCTATTAGGGAATGGTACAATAGGCTTGTAGGGTTGCTCATCTGTTTTGTCTTTATTATTGGACTTGGAGGTTGACGGTTGTGAACTTGAAGATGGATCATTTTGAGTTGGTGGTATAATTACAGGAGAATTTGGTACTGATTTATTAGGAACAGGATGATTAGAAACCTATTATCAATTTGTTTTCAGATCTCAGGATATGAACATTGTTGCATTGACTTGGACCTATGTCTTCAGCTTCATGAATAGGAAAGGGGTTCTTAGGATTTGACAATGGCTGACTTGGTAGTGTTCCCTTTTGTCTTTCATTTAATGAGTTTGCCAGCTGACCTATTTGAACCTCTAATCTATTGATAGCTTGATGGTGTTTGTTCATCATTGAGGCCTGGGTGTTGGACAAGGTTTCAATAATTCTTTCCAATCTGACAGTTTTTTATCTGGATGACTCTGTTGTTGCTGTTGCTGATATGTGGGCTGAAAGTTATGTTGGTATTGGTTTGAAAGTTTGGTTGACCTTGTGGAAACTGGGTTGATGAGACTGAGCAGGGAATTGGTGTGGAATTGTTGTCTTGGTTGCTCATGACCAGACTGACTCCACGAGAAATTTGGATGATTCCTCCATCCCGGTTGTATGTTTTAGAGTATGGACTGTAATTAGGTCTGGCATATGCTGCATTCATGTTTTCAGGATACATTTGAGCTTAGTAGACGGGACACTCCTCGAACAGATGGTTGAGAGCATGACAGTAGGTACAACCTGGATAATCACTGGTGTTGGGTTGACCTGATTTACTGAATTGGGTTCTCTAGCCTCTAGCAGTTCTAGCCTCTTCATCAATTGTGTTATTTTTGCCTCGGCTGCTATAGAGGATTCGATTGAATGTATACCGTTCTGAAAGTGGTGGGGTTAGTTTTCTTGGGGTAAGACTCCCACTGAATGGTTTTTTCTACTAAAGCTTCAAAGAGGTCCCAACTCTGATTTTCATCTTTCTTCAAAAATTTCCCTTGACACATAGTCTCAAGAAGTGTCTTAGTTTGGTAGTCTAGTCCGTCATAGAGAATTTGGCACGCCGCCACTTCTCTATTCCATGATGAGGAGTAGATCCTTAAACCGTTCAAAATACTTCCAAAAAGATTCACTTGTTTCCTGCTTAAACTGCATTATGTTTTTTTCTGATGAGGGCCGTTTTATGATGGGATAGAACTTCTTAAGAAAGACTTTGACAAAATCATTCATGATAAGATAGAACTAGCAGGCAGATTATATAGCCACTTCTTGGCTTTGTCCTTAAGTGCGAAGGGACTGAACCTTAATCTAACAGTGTCTTCCCCAGTTGGGAATTCTCATCATCAAACACACTTTTTTCAAACTCACGAATGAAGAATATGCATTCTCGAATTCTAGGCCATGAAACTTAGGGAGTGTGTTAATGAACTGAGGCTTAAGCTCAAAATTGTTTCCATTTACCTCAGGTAGAAGAATGTGATTAGTCACATATATTGCATATACATTGTCACCTTACCATACTTTTTAGCTAATAAATCCTATTAATAAGTTTTCTTTTTCTCTGTTTAATGTAGGCCCAAGTGCTAAAAGAAGGAAACAAAACAAGCCCAAAAGCCCACCAAATTCTGATTTAATTCAGAAGAAATTCGAAGTCAAAGAATCTTGGCAAAATCTGGCATATCAGAGAGGTTGAAAACGGTTTGAAAGAATCCTCCCTGAATCAGCGGTTGAAGCCACACAATCAAAGGCTGTTTCATCAATGTTTGAAGCAGAAACAGAAAACCAACAGAAGATACGGGAAATACACCAAACCGGGGAAGCTAGCCAACTGGGTGTGGCCACCTGGCCACACTAGGGGCCGCGTTTCCGCGGCCTTGATACAACAGTTGGGGGAGCGTTTGCTCCCCAAATCTTTCCGGGATCTCCCCCTTTTGGTTTTGCCCTATAAATACTAGTTTCAGCTGAGCAAAATGGAACGACCATGAAAAGATAGGATTTAGTCCATTTTTTCATTTTGTAGTATAGGTTTTTGTTTTCTTTTTATATAATTTTAATTTGTATGTAAGCTTAGGTTAGATTGAGATTCATGTAAGTAAGAGAGAGAGAGGCTTATGTTGAGAGTGACACTGATGTACCCTCCTCCTTTCTTCCATTGTTTCAAGTAATAAAAGGTAATGTTTTTTATGTTCTTCTTTACTTTCATTTTCTTCTTCTTCTTTCTACTTTACCTCTTTTGGTTTTGATGAGAATGCAAGCGAATCCAGAAGCATCAGTATAGCAATGTCTGTGTGAGTGCCAACGATAATTCATTATGACGTTCTCCTCCTCAAGACTCGTATCACTTCATTCTTGTTCGTCTTGATGATATAATGCGAATGGGGACTGAGCTCGATCGTATAGCTTATGCGTTGAACGCCTCCGAAGTAAGGTAGAACATGCAAGGGTTTCAGGTAAGTTATCAACCAAACTAGGTAAGTATTTCTTTTACCTTCTTTCTTTTCTTTTATTTCTTTAGTATAGATCACCACATCTTCCAAATTTTTTTTCCTTCTTTTCCAATTCATTTGTACATAGTCATTTTCTGGTTTTCTCCACCTTCTCATTCTATCACTTTCTTTCTCACTTAACTTTAACTTAACTCTTTTTCATTTTCATTTCTTAAAATAAAGAAGAACTTCGTTTTTCTTCACAAAGATTTCAATACAACCTTGAACGCTTCTATCGCAAACCCTCCTTGTGGATCACGACCCGCATAGCCACTTGCTATCGCGGTAGAATTGAGCACTTGCACATCTCTATTTTTAAGTTCTGAAATTCCGTATTTTTGTACAGGTTTAAGCTCAATCAAATTTTGGCGCCGTTGCCGGGAGGGTAACGGTTGTATTGAATTTTTAGAACTAAAACGAATTTTTCTTCTCTGTTGCAGGTTATAGGGCAAGAAAGCAGGAAAAAAAAAAAAATGCAGCAACATATAAGTGGTCTTTGGCCTCTGTTCCAGAAAACAGAGACCAAGTACCCTCTGAATTGCCGCGTTTGCTCGGCTCTAGCCGCGCTTCCGCGGCAAGGAAGAGTTCACTACTGACTGGCTTTTTGCAGGGCTGCTTGCTTTGCAAAATAGAGTTTATGCAAACTTTATTTCTTATATGCCATCACCATAAGCCTGCTAATAAACCAACAGTAAATACTTGTTGAAAAAGTTAAAAATTGATTAGACGTTTGCATTTTAGGTACGTGTCTTTTCAATTTTATTTACTTTACTGTTGAAGAGTGCTGGAGCAAGGTACGTTCGCATTGCATTTAGAATAGGACTCATCTCTTAGTTGATTTACATCGCTTTGAGTGAATCTTGTTTGCATATCTTGTACACTTGCACAAACTAATCTTAAGGGCACCACCCCATAACAAGATAAGGTGGGGATTTAATCACCCTTCCTTGGCCCAAAAATCAGATTCCAAGCACTCACTAACCCGAGCCTAACTAAAAATAAGTAGACGTTGGCCCTAGGGACATCTCGGACTCAATTAGGAGATTATCCTAAGGGGGAAAGGTGTTGGAATTTGACTCCTGCCAAATCAGTGTCTAGGAAAGGGATTAAGGGCCGAAAGCCCGAAGATTGGTGGTTATTTAATTAAGGAACGTCTTTGACGGATAACCTCCCACCAATCTTTCCCTGACCTGGCTGATTAGCTTGTGGTCAAAGTCTGCATTATACCTCCCGTGGACAGTCTAACCAGTTAGGAGTCGTCTAGGTCATAGGTCTACCCTAACTTAGTTTAGAATTTTTTCTTTTTATTTGTTTGCTTATTTGTTTGTTTGTTTTTTCTTTGTTTATATTCTATTGTGTGATATGGCTTATAATAACAATTTTTCCAATTTTAATAGTAACCCATATTACACACCGACCTCTTTTTCGGATATTACCAACCCGGTATATCATAACTTTAACCAACCTAGTGTGCCGGATTGGTCTTATCCGAATCAATATAACCCATGTCCCCAATCTTATAACCAAAATTTCCATGATAATTTCAACTCTTCACAGAGTCAATGGGGATTCACCTCCCCCGAGTCCAATTTTCAACCAACTTGTCCTCCTTCTCCACTTGTCCACAATATTTTCAAGATTCATACTCAGTTCCACCAGTCAAAATAGAAAATCATCAATTTTGGAAATGAGTATGCGTGAGTCCAAACAAAAATCACAAAATCTGATGGACTCACAATTTTCACCACCAATTCCAAAACAACACTTCATCTTTTCAACAAGACGATGAACCCATCAACTATGAAAGATGCTTGAAGCCATGACTCAGGCTCAAAACGCTCGTAATCATGACATAGATATGATGGTCCAATCTCTACGTTCTCACCGTTTGGCCAGTTCTGATGTCAGTAACCATTCTGTTAGAGCCGAAGAGTCATGTTGTTTGGAACACAAGGTTCCATTTCAGCACAATCATTTGAACTTGCCCAAACTCCAAAATTTGAAAGTGACATTGACAGTTTGGCAAGTTATCCTTTTCTTGAAATTGAACTTGAAAATGAATATGATCATGAACCTCAACTTAGTGATTCAATTCTACTTCCTGATTCAATTATGACTCCGGTATCTTCACTTGATTTCAACCTTTTTTCCCGAGTCAACATTGGATCCTGTGCCAATTCATCATGAAATTGAATCACCCATCTTTGATGATCATATTGAACTTGACCAATTTTACACTTTTGAAAGTCCTATTGACAAATTGGCAAGTTCTCATTTTTATGACATTGAAGTCAATGAGAATGTGACCTAGATTCTCAAATCTGTGATCCAGTTCAAATTCTCGAATCAATATTGACTCCTGTTTTGTTACCCGACTTGAGTAATATTTTAGAGTCAGTTTTGATTCCCACACCTATCATTCTTGAACTTGAATCACCAATATTAAGTCACATTCCATTGGTGGAAAATAAATGTGGACTTGAGTTTCAACTTCTTGACTTGGACCCGCTTCTTGAACAAATCTCGACTCCTGAATCCTTACTTGACTTAAGTCACCTTCCTGAGTCGGTATTAGTTTCCTATACTTTCTGAGTCTAAGTCAATCATTCTATCTTTGCACACTCCATTTTGGGACAAGGCGGTTGACAAATTTGATTTCGAAATTAATTATGGAATTTGGAAATTAGATGGGGTTAAATTTTAATAAAAATCCTTCGTGGATACATCATTTTAATGGTTTATATTAGAGAAATTTCTGGTGGGTTCCTCCGAACTCCACGAAAAGTTGATTGGGCCGCATTTCGTGGACCAATCAGACCACCACCGGAACCACCACCATGAGGTAACATTTTCCTTCCCTTCTTCTTTTTCATGCATCTATGCATTAATTCATACATTGAGGACAATGCATGAGATAGGTTGGGGGAGGTCTAACATAACTTAGGTTTTTCTTTACTTTTTAAAAAAAACTTTTTGAAAATAGAAACAATATTTTGACATATTTTTTGTAAGAAATTAAGTCAATTTTAAGGAATAGGAAAAACAAAATTAGGATTTCTTAAATTTGGTCAAAATAAGATTATTTGTTTGATTTTTAGGGTTAGGAAGATAATTTGTCAAAGTAATTTAGTCTTGATCTTTACCTTAATGAAATATGCATACTTCATACACTTACACACTTAGGGTTCAAAACAAAGATTCTTATGCTTATATATATAAAAAAAAGAAAAAGAAAAAAAATATCTATGAAAGATGAACGAATCTAATTATTGATTTGCTAGGTGCTTTGGCCTAAGCAAGCCTTAGTATTTATGCGAAAGATGATTAGATAAGTTTGAGAAAAAAAATATATATATATATATGAAAATCCTCTGATTAAGCTGGGTATTTGTGCCTAATAAAGCATAAGTATTCACGCCTAAAAGGGGTTCAAATAATAAAACCCTTAGTTTTGTGGCCTTGTTTGCTCGAGTCCTTAAGTCCTTGGGGTGTTTTCTCACCTGGTGCCCTAAGACCGTTTAGTTTGGGAGTCATCGATTAAAGGCTCGTTACATGGGCAGATTAGAAAGCCTAATAACTAAGGAATAATACCACAATATATATATATATAATATAATATATATATATATATATATATATATATATATATATATATATATATATATATATATATATATGAGGCATAAGAGTTAGAGTTAAAGAGCCCTTAGTCAAAATTTCACAACCACAAGGTGCATATGACTTAGGTAAAGTAATAGACTAGATGAGAAGTACAATTTGACTCCTCACTTTGATTGATAACAAATTTTTGAATAGAGACTAAGTTTAGGAATGAAAAATTCGGTTTTCCTATAACTTATAGATTGCTTAAATCTTACAATTATATTTCAAATATTTTTCTCTTTCAAAATGCTTTTCGAAAATACTAACTCTTTTTTTTTTTTTTTTATGGATTTTGTGGGTGTAATTCACTAAAAACCCTCACGAGACAAAACTCGTCCTCTAGGAGAAACCTAGAGGTTTAACGGCTTGTTGCACATGCTCAGTGCAATCGCGTGACCTGCGAAAGTGGTGTAATAATCCTAGTATAGTTCAGTTGTTTTGCTCGAGACGAGCAAAAGATAAGTGTGGGGTGTGATTAGTCACATATATTGCATATAAATTGTCACCTTATCATACTTTTTAGCTAATAAATTCTATTAATAAGTTTTCTTTTCTCTGTTTAATGTAGGCCCAAGTGCTAAAGAAAGGAAACAGAAACAAGCCCAAAAGCCCACAAAATTCTGATTTAATTCAGAAAAAATTCGAAGTCAAAGAATCAGGGCAAAATCTGGCATATCAGAGAGGTTGAAAACCGGTTGAGAAGAATCCTCCCTGAATCAAGCGGTAAGCCACACAATCAAAGGCTGTTTCGTCAATGTTTGAAGTAGAAACAAGAAAACCAGCAGAAGATACGGGAAATACACCAAACCGGGGAAGCTAGCCAACTGGGTGTGGCCACCTGGCCACACTTTCCGCGGCCTTGTTAAAACAGTTGGGGGAGCGTTTGCTCCCCAAATATTTCCGGGATCTCCCCCTTTTGGTTTTGCCCTATAAATACAAGTTTCAGTTGAGAAAAATGGGACACCATGCAGAGATAGGATTTAGTCCATTTTTCCATTTTGTAGTATAGGTTTTTGTTTTCTTTTTATGTAATTTTAATTTGTATGTAAGCTTAGGTTAGATTGAGATTCATGTAGTAAGAGAGAGAGGCTTATGTTGAGAGTGACACCGATGTACCCTCCTCCTTTCTTCCATCGTTTCAAGCAATAAAAGATAATATTTTTTATGTTCTTCTTTACTTTCATTTTCTTCTTCTTCTTTCTACTTTACCTCTTTTGGTTTTGATGAGAATGCAAGCGAATTCAGAAGCATCAGTATAGCAATGTCTGTGTGAGTGCCAACGATAATTCATTATGACATTCTCCTCCTCAAGACTCGTATCACTTCATTCTTGTTCATCTTGATGATAAAATGCGAATGGGGACTGAGCTCGATCGTATGGCTTATGCGTTGAACGCCTCCGAAGTAAGGTAGAACATGCAAGGATTCCAGGTAAGTCATCAACCAAACTAGGTAAGTATTTCTTTAACCTTCTTTCTTTCTTTTATTTCTTTAGTATAGATCACCATATCTTCCAAATCTTTTCCTTCTTTTCCAATTCATTTGTTCATAGTCATTTTCTGGTTTTCTCCACCTTCTCATTCTACCACTTTCTTTCTCACTTAACTTTAACTTAACTCTTTTTCATTTTCATTTCTTAAAACAAAGAAGAACCTTCGTTTTTCTTCACAAATTTCAATACAACCTTGAACGCTTCTATCGCAAACCCTCCTTGTGGATCACGACCCGCATAGCCACTTGCTATCGCGGTAGAATTGAGCACTTGCACATCTCTATTTTTAAGTTCTGAAATTCCGTATTTTTGTGCAGGTTTAAACTCAATCAAAATGCATGAAGGAAGTAAAGTGTGAATTGGGTAGAACTTGTCTTGGAGAGAAGTAGGGTTTGCCATGATTGGGATTGTGTCAGAAAGTGGTACAAGTGTAGAAGTCCTAACAAGTCTTGATGAAATTGGATCCCGGTACCATCTTGCATGCACAATCACAGACAACGTTCACCAAGCAAACAAGCGAAAAAGGGAAAATAACAAACAAAAATAAAGAAAAACAATCACAAGTTATCTAGGATCTTTGGACCTAGACAACTCCTAACTTGTCGATGAACCGAAGAAGGTTGTTGCTCGAGTCAGACCACAGCTAATTAGCCAGGTAGGACAAAATACGGTGGGAGGTATCCGCGCGTAAGCAATGGGCCTTAATTACGCCAAACCACGGTATCTTCGAGGCTTGACCTCTTAATCTCTAATATTAGACACTGATTTGACTTGAGTATGAATCAAAACAATTTCTAACAACGGTTGATCTCTTATCGAGTCCAGATGTCCCTAGGGGCCAACGTCTATCAATTTTTATTTAAAAGCTTGGGATTATGAGTGCTTGGAATGTTATTTTTGGTTAAAGAAGGTGATTAAATCCCCACCTTATCTTGTTTATTGGGTGGTCCCTTAAAGTCAATTTGTGCAAGTGTACAGTATATGCAAACAAGATTCACTCTAAGCGATGTAAATCAACCAAGAGATGAGTCCTATTATATATGCTATGTGAACGTACCTTACTCCAGCACTCTTCAACAGTAAAGTAAATGAATTGAAAAGTCAAGTGCCTAAAATGCAAACGTCTAATCAATTTTTAAACTTTTCAACAAATGTTTTACTGTTAGATTATTAGCAGGCTCCTGGTGATGGCATACAAGAAATAAATTTGCAGCAAGATATATTTTTACAGAGCAAGCAGTCCTGCAAAAAAGATTGTGAGTAGTGAACTCCTCCTTGCCGCGGATTCGCGGCCAGAGCCGAGAAAACGCGGCAATTCAAAGGGTACTTGGTCTCTGCTTTCTAGAGCAGAGGCCCAAAACCCTTATATATTACTGCAAGTCTTGTTTTCCTGTTCCCTCAACTGTAACCTGAAACAGAGAAGAAAAATTCGTTTTAGTTCAAAAACACAATAAAACCGTCGCCCTCCCCGACGGCGCCAAAAATTTGTTCGATAGGAGGAATTGAGTTGAGCGAGAGTTTAGAGTAAACTGTTCATGTCCGTGTGCTGATTATCAAACTTTGAATATGTATGAAGATTTACTTTACTCCTTCGAATCACCGTTTATAGCACAAGCTATAATGGGTCGTATCCGCAGGGAGGACTAGCGATGGAAGCCTTCACGATTTTTATGTTAAAGTTTTTGGAAAAAAACAAAAGTTCTTCTTTGTTAAAAATGGAAAAACAAAACGAAGCAGAAAGAAAGCATAGAATCGTTGTAGAGGTTTTTAAAGAAAATGAAAACAATGAAAGACGGAATGAAAACTAGTGGCGTTGGAAAAAGAGAACGTTTTTAGAAAGGGTTTTGAAATACGATAGAGAGAAAGTCATGACTAACTAACATTCTACACTACTAACTTACTACTCTCATTGGGTGATTCATGCCTTATGTTGATTCATCGGCAATAGTACATCTTGCTTTGTCAAATCGATATGTTGTCCCATATTGAGGATGTGTTCTCATCTAGGCTTGGCTAGGTGGCCTCCTTGGATCATCGGCTCCTTAAATAGATTTTCAATAATGGAACATAAGTAATCACACTTAGGTATGCTAAACAAGAATGTAAGATTCATTAGTCCATCGAAGCTATAATCAAGCTAGCATGAAATAAGAAACTTATACAATAGTTGTTAGCATACTAAAGTAATCCATCCTCATGTTCCATCAAGGCACTTGTTCAAGAAACAAGGCTCTAAATGAGGCACACATGAATCATGTGGAGGTGATATAAAGCATTCACTAAGAATTGAACATAACTCATCTTCATTGGGGATGAGAAAGACTTGTAAATTGCAAGACTAGAAATAAAAACATCCAATGATTTATATGAGTTAGCAATCACCCAAGAGTTAGTAGTTAGTAGTGTTAGAAGTTAGTTAGTCATGTTAGTTAGTTAGCTAGCCATACAAAGGAAGAACAAGCAAGAATACATGGTAGAAAGTAAATGTAAGAAAGTAAGAACTTGAAGGTAAAAGCAATAGAATAAGAAAAGACTTGAGGAAATGAATCTTGAGCCCTTGTATTGAGTTGTCACCTTCTTCAATTACAGACTCTCACCCTCACTCTCTCTTTTCTGGATCTAGAAAGAGAAAATGAAAATTACATAAGAACTAAAGAGACTTAAAGAAATCCTAACAATTTTCCTAAACAAGAATGTTATTCTCTCCTCTCTCTTTTATAGAGGCCTTGGGGGTCTATTTATAGGCTTCAGGAGAAGATCACATCCCATCACAGCCGTAGGATCAAACGCTTGATCAACGGCCAAGGAAGTGCCGCAGATCCAAGGCCAGGGCCGCGTTTTCGCGGTAGAATCTTGGCCGTTGCGCCAACGGTTTCTCTGGCATTCTGTTATGCCTTGTGTGCCCAGCTGGAGCTTCTAGAAGGTGGAGAATATGCTTTGGATCAGTACAGATTTGGGCTTCCTTGTTGTGGGCTTCTAAATTACTTCTTTAATTCCTTTAAAAATCACAAGAATTGGGCCTTCTTCTCCATAAAATATTGGACCTGAAAAATAAGAGAGAAAAGCAATAAAAAATCTCTTTTTATTAACATAAATCATGGTGAGGTGGTGTAAAAACGATGCAAAAATGAACTCCAATCACTCCACTAACATGCTAACCTTTTAGTGATAGTTGTCTCATATGTATCATTGGCCATCACTAGTCCTTGGTTCAAGAGCTTTACAAAGAATGGCTCATATGTTAACTTTCACATCTAATTCAACCAACAAGTGCAAGCTACACTTAAATCATCAAAACCCAATAAGAGCAAGCATGAAATAAAGTAATGTTAGCTTGTTAAAGATTTAGATGTTAGAGTGTTAGATCCATCATCATGAGCCATCAATGGCTCTTGCAAGAGCAAGGCCAAGTAGAGACTATTAGATTCATGTGGATTATAAAGTAAGAAGTTAGCAAGTTAGCGGTTAGTAGTTAGTTGCCATGAGAGATAATTAGCTAAACATGTAAAAGGAGTTAGAAAAGAAAACAAAGATAAATTAAGAGAGCACCTTTCATAGATTGTCACCTTCTATTACAAACACTCTTACTTTCTCACCATGTACCACTCTCTCTCCTATTACAAGATCTAAAAAAATGAAAAAAATAAAGGAGGAAGAAGAAGAACACTAACCTAAACTACCTAAACTACAAAATGGAGATGAAAACTACCCTAAACTCTGCATATGTTGCTGAAGGAGAACCCCAGGGGTATTTATAGGCACCAGGGGAAAGGGGGGCCAGGGGGCAAGCCCTGGCCCAAAGTACGGGCGCGTCCACGCCCGTACGGCCGTGGAAATGCGGCTCTTCTAGAGCCATGCCGCACGCTTCAGGCCCCGCACGCTGTCCCGTCTGTCCCCTGTCAGTTGCAGATCCCGATTTCTGGAAATTGGCCCCCAGTTTTGATAAAACAGCCCTCCAAAGTCAATGACTATTCATGTAGACTTTTAATCACCAATTAAATGGTGATTTAGGGTCTTCTTCTAAATATGCAAGAGAGGTCTTATTAGCAGAATTTAATATGAAATAAATGTGAAGATTTGATATGAAATATGCAGTTAGAGACTAATCACCCCCACACTTATCTTTTGTCATCCCGAGCAAAACAAAAAACTAAAGGAATTATTACACACTTTCGCAAGTGAGGCGATTGCACTGAGCATGTGCAACAAGCCGTTAAACCTCTAGGTTTCCCCTAGAGGAGGAGTTTTGTCTCCTGAGGGTTTTCAGCAGATTACACCCACAAAATCCATAAAGAAAGAAATCAAATGTTAGTATTTTGAAAACACATTTTGAAAATAGAGAAAAGTGTTTGAAGTATTTTTGCGAAAATATAAGTGATCCAAGGTCATAGTTAACCAAAATTATTCTTCCTTAAACTAAGTCAAATGCAAAATCATGTTATAAATTAAATGTAAGAATTTAAAATTGAATTGACTCTTTGATCTTTCATAAAACTCTTAGAAAATATGTACTTTGTGAACTGTGAAGATTTTTGGGATATCGACTCTAACTTTCATGCCATTTATTTGATATATATTTCCCCCCCTTTTTTCCCTCCCTTAGTTTCTTAGACTTTCTTATTTACTCGGGTAGTGAGCCTTTAGCCGTGACTTCCAAACTAGATGATCTTAGGGCACCAGATGAGAAAACATCCCTCGGACTTAAGGACTCGAGTAAACAAGACCACAAAACTAAAGGAGATTATTTTGTTTTTATCCACTATTTAGGTATGAATAATCATGCTTCTTGAGGCATAATTACCCAACTTCAATAAGTTGTTTTTAGTATCATCATTTTTTATATTTTTTTATGGAATTTTCAGTCTTTATTTCAATACCAAAAATTGTGTAAGTGTGATGTGCATAAATCTATGGCAAAAAATTCAAGATCAAATTAGCTTTTCAATCTTACTTCCTTATCCTAAAATTTTAAACAAGATCTATTATTTTGACTTCGTTAAAAATTCATAATCTTAGGTCTTCCTAATTCCTAAGATAATTTTATTTTCTTACAAATAAATCAAAACTATTTACCTTGTTTCAAAAAGTTTTGTAAAAAGAAAAGAAAAGAGTTTTTTTAATTTATACAAAAGAAATTTCAAAAATCTCCTAAAAGATAAAAGAAAGAAAATGTAAAACTACCTATGTGAGTAAACCCTCCCCTACATTTATCTCATGATTGTCCTCAATGCATCGTGAATGTGTATATACATGAAACAAATAGAAAGGGAAGAAAAATACCTCATGGTGGTGGCTCTGGTGGTGGTCTGATTGGGCCAAGCGTTGCTACCCAACCAAGATAATGTGAATTTTGAAGGAACCCACCAATGACCTCTCTAATATGACTCAGTAAAAGAATGATTGAATGAATGATCTTATTGAAAAAATTATCCCCATCCAATTTCTAATTTTCAAAAATAATTACTAAGTCATTTTCTTCAACATTCTTGTCCAACAATGAAGTGTGATTTTGGGAGATGATGGATTTGGACTCAAATGGGTCTGGAATAAAAACTGATACCGACTCGGGAATTTGACTCAGACCAAGTCGAGAGTCACAATGAGAGTTGAAATTGGTTCAAAAATGGGGTCCAAATCAAAGAATTGATGTTCACACACTTTCTCCATTAAAGAAGTGTGATCATAAGATATTAGTGATTCAATTTCACGGTGTACGGGTACAGGATTCAATGTTGACTCCGGAATAGAGAAAAATCTGGTAAAGATACCGGAGTCATTCTTGAATCAAAAAGTGAAATAGAATCACCAACATGAGGTTCATAATCACTTTCAAGCTCAAGTTCAATTTCAGAAAAATGATAACTTGCCAAAATGTCAAGAGTTGATGTTGGTCAAGTTCAGGTTGGTATGATGAAATTGAAACTTTCCAAAATGACATAATTCATGGGTCCAATCAGTAGAGTTAGGGATATAAGGATCAGTCAAAGGTTAACAAGAAATACTTTCCTCGCTCTCATTGATCAATTCGCACATAAGTGAGTCTAACCTACTGATAGGCCGTGTAACAGAATTTGGATTCGGAATCATGTCTTCCATACTCTTTATAATTGGTTCTTCTTGAAAGGTGAGTATGGAAGTTGATTTTGGAAATTGTGGTGAAATTATAAGTCCATCCGATTTTGCGATTGTTTGCTCGGACTCACGTAAGGGTTCCATACTCAAGTCCAGTATTGATTGTTGTTCATTTTGAATCGTGAGACTGGAAAAGATGAGTAGGACTCTTGAAAATTTGGCTGAGAGGATGAGTCCAACATATTTTAAATCGTTGCAATTTTTCACAAAAGACTTCCAAACGCTCTTCTAGCTCAATTCTTCTTCAATTGGATGTTCTAGAAAAGAAGTATATGGAGTTTGATTTGGGAAGGATTGTGAATTGAGCAAAATTTTTTGTTGTGGGATTCAAGAATGGCTTTCATACCCCTTTCCAAATTGGATTTTTCTTCGGTTGGTGGAATAGGAAAGGAGGATATGATCCAATCGGGGAATGAAAATTGTGGACAAGTGGTTGAAAATTTGACTCGGGGGAGGTGAATCCCCATTGACTCTGTGAAGAGTTGAAATTATTTTGAAAATTGTGGTCATAAGATTGGGTGTACGGGTCATATTGAGTCGGATAATCCCAACCCGGTGTATATGATTGGTTCATGTTGTACATAGCCGGGTCAGAGTTATCTGAGTCAAATGAGGTCGGGGTGAATATGGATTCATATTAGGATTGAAAAAAATATATTTTGTTGAAATCCATATCACAATTTACAAAACAGAAAACAAACAAACAAAGAAAGAAAACGAAAAAGAAAACAAGCCTATGCTAGGGTTGATCTAGACCTAGACGACTCCTAACTGGTTAGACTATCCACGGGGTATGTTGTCGGAATCTGATCACGAGCTAATCGGCCAGGTAGGGGTAAGATCAGTGGGAGGTATCCGTGCCGGAGCAATGGGCCTAATTATGCCAAACCACTGTTCTCGAGGTTTCGCCTCTCAATCCCCAACTTTAGACACCGATTTGACAAGAGTCAACTTCTAACAACTTTCCCCTTAGGTCAACTGAGTCTGAGATGTCCCTAGGGGCCAACGTCTAGCAATTTTTATTAGGCTTGGGTTGTGTGAGTGGGGAGGTGATTTTTAGGCTAAGAGAGGGTAATGACTTCCCCACCTTATGTTGTCTTGGTTTCCCTTAAGTTTAATTTGTGCAAGTGTGCAATATAGATAAGAATGAACATAAAAAAGCGAGTAAATCACTGAAGTGTTTGTCCTAACTGTATGCAATGCAATATATACACCTCCGTTAAGATCGCAAACAACAAAACAAAATACAGTATATTAGAATGAAAATTGACACGTGCCTAGATGCAAATGTCTAAACCGTTTTAAAGCATCCAATTTTCGTATTTTAGTTCTTAAAATTATTTACAGTGTACAGGTAATTAAATAAAAATTAGTAGCAGAGTATAAGAATATACAAGAATTTACCCAACCACACAAGAGAAAGTGTGAACTTCTGCACTGCTAAAGCTTTAACCTGCACACCAAAAATAAAGAAGAAAAGTTAACAAAAACGTGAAATCAAACCGTTTCCATCCCCGGCAACGGCGCCAAATTTGATCAGGGAAAACCGCGCACAAAAAGCGTATGTTTTGAAATCGATATTTAAAGTATGTGCTTGGGCTTCCTCGATACTTCCGTTATAGCATAGAGGCTAAAACGAGTCGAATCTATAGGGACGGGGGTGATAGAAACTTACACAGTATGTTCACGTGTATGTTAACAGTTTTTCAATGTTTGAAAGAATGAAAAAAAAGAAAACAAAGAATGAAAAAAGAAGTACGATGAAAACAAAGAAGTGAGAAACATAGAAAAGAATGTATTTGTGATTTTTGGAATATTTTCTAAAACAAAGTAAAAAGATAAAGAAAACTCATGACTACTAATTACTAATAACTCCACTAACATGCTAACCTCTTAGTGATAGTTGCCTCACATGTATCATTGACCATCACTAGTCCTTGGTTCAAGAGCTTTACAAAGCATGGCTCATATGTTAACTTTCACATCCAAATTCAATCAACAAGTGCAAGTTACACTTAAATCATCAAACCCAATAAGAGCAAGCATGAATAAGGTAATGTTAGCTTGTTAGAGATT
>JAVJIF010016018.1:0-68674 GCA_038442645.1 Agave tequilana | reverse complement strand
GTTAGATCTACTGAGTTCTTTACAATAGGCTCTTCTATCTTTGGCTCTGGTTCAGGCTCATCAACAACTACTGGCTCTGGCTCTAGCTTAACTGCATTATCTTGTTCTGGCTCGTGCTCCAACTCAGCAACAACTTCTGACCCTGGCTCCTCGAGAACGTCAGGCTCGACAAGGGCTGAAGGCTCTGGATCTGTGTCCCTCTTTGCAGCCTGGCTTGCTACACGTTTTTGTAGGGCCACTCGAAACTTAGTGTAGAGATCTGTGATTGATCGGCGCTCAGTCTCTGGCTCAACATTGGGCTCTTTATATCTGACTCAGATGAATAAATGGGTGGAGCATAACGAGCGCGAAGAAAGTCTTGCAAGAGAAACCAGTATCGACATAACTTATGATTGTTCTCTACCCAATAATATGGCTCTCCCACCAACTTCATTCGGGCATAGAGACACTTTTGCTCAGATGTCAGAGAAAAATAATTGAAGAAAGTTTCAAGATTGCTCTCCCAGTCTTCATAACCGTAACGGTCATAAAAACCACGAAAAGTCGGGACAGCCGCATACATTTCCATTCAACTTCCTTTGGATCACCATTAGTATGAATATATTGACCACAAAAATAAAATCCCATAAGGAAAATTTCAATGCATAAGCTAAAAATTACCCAAGAATCTCAAAGGCTCGAACTGGACCCAAATCGGACTGTTGCAGGACTTATAGCAGCACCAAATAGGGATTGTGGAGGTCGTCTCTGCTGCTTGAATGCTGCGAAAATCTATCTAGTAGCTCCGGGGCTCTGTCACGAACCCAATGCTTCAAACAGATCTCAAAACGGACTCCGAACGGGCGAGCTTTGGGTTTTTTTGTTGGGGGGGAAATTAATAGGAACTGTGGGTTACTGTTCATGTGAATAGGGTTTACTGTTCACATGAACAGTATCTGTACTGTTCAGATTTACTGTTCACGTGAACAGTATCGGGTTACTGTTCACGTGAACAGTAACGGATGATTACTGTTCACGGAACAGTAATCTCAAAAGTTTTCTCTCTCTCTCTTTTTTTTTTTTTTCAGATCAGGGTTTTGGGAATTTGTGAAAGTTTTGGTGGAGGAAAAAAAAAGGTTTTTTTGTGGAAGCTAGGGTTTTGTAAAAGAAGTGAAAAAGATTAGGATTTAGCTCTGATACCAAAATGATGGGAGACGAACTCTAAGAAATTTCAACTTAGGTTTTTCTCCCAAGATAGGGTTTGGGAATCTCTCCCTAGGGTTTCTCACCCGAAGCACACAGGCTACTAAAAAATGCTCGAACAGCAATTTTCATTATCCATCATTCACTGAAAATAACAATACTAGTCTTGGCCTTAAATAGGCCTACATCAACGGAAAGATCCCATCACAACCGATATGAGATAAAACTAACCACAACAACAATCAACTAAAACAAACTACAATAAGATAAGATAAGCCAGCAACTAAATCAAACAAGTACTACTAGATGTCCCCATCATTCCCTCGGGGTTGGGGAAAACTCGACCCTGTCGAGTGTAGATCTCAATTCTCAATCGGGCCATGGTGGTGGCCGTGGACCCAAAGATGTGCATCAAGGCTGAACCAAGGCGGTGTAGGTGGGACTGGCTTCTGTGACTGATCTGCTATAAAAGATGACAACTCAAGCAATGCGCATGTAACAGAAAGAGGCACATCCTTTAGGATGAGAACTGAATCAACTATACTTCAGGCTCATCAACAACTACTGGCTCTGGCTCTAGCTTAACTGCATTATCTTGTTCTGGCTCGTGCTCCAACTCAGTAACAACTTCTGACCCTGACTCCTCGAGAACATCAGGCTCGACAAGGGCTGAAGGCTCTGGATCTGTGTCCCTCTTTGCAGCCTGGCTTGCTACACGTTTTTGTAGGGCCACTCGAAACTTAGTGTAGAGATCTGTGATTGATCGGCTTTCAGTCTCTTGCTCAACATTAGCTCTTTATAATCTGACTCAGATGAATAAATGGGTGGAGCATAACGAGCGCGAAGAAAGTCTTGCAAAAGAAACCAATATCGACATAACTTATGATTGTTCTCTACCCAATAATATGGGCTCCCCTACCAACTTCATTCGGGCATAGAGACACTTTTGCTCAGATGTTAGAGAAAATTTGAAGAAAGTTTCAAGATTGCTCTCCCAGTCTTCATAACCGTAACGGTCATAAAAACCACGAAAAGTCGGGACAGCCGCATACATTTTCCATTCAACTTCCTTTGGATCACCATTAGTATGAATATATTGACCACAAAAATAAAATCCCATAAGGAAAATTTCAATGTATAAGCTCAAAAATTACCAAAGAATCTCAAAGGCTCGAACTGGACCCAAATCGGACTTATAGCAGCACCAAATAGGGATAGTGGAGGTCGTCTCTGCTGCTTGAATGCTGCAAAAATCTATCTGTCACGAACCCAATGCTTCAAACAGAGCTCAAAACGGACTCCGAACGGGCGAGCTGTGTTTTTTTTTTGTGGGGGAAAGATTTATTACTGTTCACGTGAACAGTAATCGGGGGTTTACTGTTCACGTGAACAGTAATCGGCGGGTTACTGTTCACGTGAACAGTAATACAAAAAAATCTCTCTCTTTTTTTTTCCCTCCTGATCTAGGTTTTTTTTTTTTCCCAAGAACTAGGCTTTTGGGAATTTGTGAAAGTTTTGGTGGAGAAAAAAAAAGGTTTTGTGGAAGTTAGGATTTTGTGGAAGTAGAAAAGAGCAGGATTTAGCTCTGATACCAAGATGATGGGGGACGAACTCTAAGAAATCTCAACTTAGGGTTTTTCTCCCAAGATAGGGTTTGGGAATCTCTCCCTAGGGTTTCTCACCCGAAGCACACAGGCTACTAAAAAATGCTCGAACAACAATTTTCATTATCCATCATTCACTGAAAATAACAATACTAGTCTTGGCCTTAAATAGGCCTACATCAACGGAAAGATCCCATCACAACCGATATGGGATAAAACCAACCAACAATAATAACCAACTAAAACAAACTACAATAAGATAAGATAAGCCAACAACTAAATCAAACAAATACTAGTAGATGTCCCCATCATTTAGATGATGGGGGAAAGATTTATTACTGTTCACGTGAACAGTAATCGGGGGTTTACTGTTCACGTGAACAGTAATAACGGTGGGGCTACTGTTCACTGAACAGTAATCGGCGGGTTACTGTTCACGTGAACAGTAATCCAAATCTCTTTTTTTTTTTTTTTTCTTCCAGATCTAGGTTTTTTTTTTTTTTTTTGTAAAAGAAGTGAAAAAGATTAGGATTTAGCTCTGATACCAAGATGATGGGGGAAAGATTTATTACTGTTCACGTGAACAGTAATCCAAAAAAAATCTCTTTTTTTTCCTCCAGATCTAGGTTTTTTTTTTTGTGGAAGCTAGGGTTTTGTGAAAGAAGTGAAAAAGATTAGGATTTAGCTCTGATACCAAAATGATGGGGGACGAACTCTAGGAAATCTCAACCTAGGGTTTCTCTCCCAAGATAGGGTTTGGGAATCTCTCCCTAGGGTTTCTCACCCGAAGCACACAGGCTACTCAAAATACTCAAACAATAATTTTCATTATCAATCATTGGCTGAAAATAACAATACTAGTCTTGGCCTTAAATAGGCCTACATCAACGGAAAGATCCCATCACAACCGATATGGGATAAAAACTAACCAACAATAACAACCAACTAAAACAAACTACAATAAGATAAGATAAGCCAACAACTAAATCAAACAAGTACTACTAGATGTCCCCATCACATACCTAACTTCCCCTGCGCATTGCGAGTCGCTGCATGCATGCACCACAAGTTCCTTAATTATGTGCATTTATGAGTATCATTGGTATTAGAAGAGCGGTCATGAAAAAGGTTTTCTATTTGCGGATCCTGGATATGGGAATGTTTTTGTTTTGCTCTTTGCTTTATGCGTGCCTCAAAGTTGAATGTTTGCTTTTCTCCTTGGACCTTTTTCCTAGTCTAAGAAGACTTTTGAGGATGCTAACTAAAACCTTTGGGATTATGACAAGCCCCTCTCTTGACATAATTTTTTGGTCGGATGACTCGGAGGAGTACTAAGTAATATATCATACCGGTCGAGTATCAGTCAATGGTAAGCTGAGAGCCTGAGACTGATTGAATGAACCTTGTACAGTTTCAGACTGAGACTGAATGAACTGCCCTATTTTCATATTTTAAACTACATGATGATATATTATAATTGTCAAAATAACATGGAATTCCCATATCTATGTTGTATACATCTCTATATGAAGTGCAATACAGGGTTATGACACGTCCAATGACCCATAATATTTGTTTATAAACAACAATTATCTTCAAGCTTTTAGTCAGCAACCGCCACTAAGTTGTTGCCCATGTAATATGTTTCATTCTCATAGAGAAATCGGGTTGAGTGGCGACATAAGTGGTGGTCTGACAATCAAAGTAATGTTTTTGTTTGATATGTCAGGCAGCGATAAGGTCAAATTTCCTTAACTATCTGAACCTATGATCATAGTAGAAGTTTTATTGATTTCCAGCTCTAAGGTCAAAACTTCCATAACAATTTGAGCTTATGTGTGGAAACAAAATTGGGAGGAAGACTGGCAGAGTAATGACTACCTAATGATTACCTGTTATATCTATCTAACAATGGAAATGAGAATAAATAGAAGAACAAAAGTGCAGCTTCACTCAAATTGATTGATGAAAAAAAAAACCTTGAATACTTCAATAACTTTCAGTTAATATGTAGTGAAAACTATATCTAATTCAGGCCCTTAAAGAGAAAAGAACTACTCTACGTCTGGCTACTTCAATTCTCTTTATTTTCTCTTTTTCTTTTTTAGAGAAAGGCCTCTAGGCTTACATGTAAGGGAGGAGGAATACTACAAAGAGGGAGAGGGACCCCAAAAAATAGGAGAGAAAATCCCCATATTGGGGATAGAAAGCTCCCATGGCTAGAGAAGAAAATTCCCAGGGAGATAAGACCCCCCTTAGAGAGGACTATTGCTTGAATTGGGCATTGTATGCACATGGATTACAACGAGTCTCCACAGTTTTCTATTAGTCTTTATGCACTAGTAATCGAACTCGAGTTTGGCGTAATAAGCCTGCATTCATGCACTCCTATGTTTCAATTCAAAATTTTTTCATCTCTGATTGCAGATAAAGTGATTTGATTCATTTGAACCCCACAATTTCCCATAAGAGAAGTGCTAAGCTCACTTGATATTTCTTTGGGCCTTTTGGAAGTTGTTCCACTTTACAGTGTTACAGGATTGAAATGCATATAAAATGGTTATTTGTAATTGTAGAGATTGATGTCTGACTGAACAACCTGAAGGTTGACAGCTTCTCTACACACTCCTGCAATATTTTCTGATTATGTAAAATTGATGAACTCCCACTTAAATATTTTATACCGGACTTGTAGATAGTACTAGATATTGGCTGAGCTTAGGTAAAGCCTCACGAGCCCGAACTTGCCAAGCACAGCAAATGAGAATCTTCACCATGCATGCTCTAAATTGGCTTGAGCTCTAATTTACACTAACCATGTTAATTGCTATAGACAAGAAATAATTTATGCTAGTACAGTTTTGCTAAAAGCCTCCCTATGCTCCGCACCAACTGCCCGTGTGTATTTGACTCGGGATTGCCATGGTTGCTTTGATTGGTCCATACTCCAAAATCATCACCTAGTGGACTTCTGTCTTCTGAGATACTGAGCTAGGGTAACCAATTGCCAACATCTCTCTTGGTTAATATGACAACTCATTGTTCCTTGGGAAATATTAGGTTATCCTCTTTGTAAGTGTTGAGAAACAAAACCCTAGAATACTTAGTTTATTAGAGAGATCTTATCTCAATATATATATATATATATATATATATATATATATATATATATATATATATATATATATATATATATATATATATATATATATATATATATTACAAAAGAGTATGGGTATTGTAAACCCAATAACCCAATAACCTTATTATCCATCTAAATTAATGCCCCCCTCAAGCTGGTGCATAGATGTCAATTATACCCAACTTGTTACAAAGACTAGTAAAACATCTTCTAAATAAGGTTTTCCTAAATAAAAAAAACTAAAAAATAAGTATGAAATTGATAATTTTATGCCACACTACTGAATAGCCTGAATCTTTGATGTCGACGCTGAAGTTGCCAATCAAACCAAATCTTCGTGCAAAAAGTTAATATTCATCACCGCCTTGGATATAAATAGGATTTTAGAGTTTCCTAAACTCAGTAGAATGAGAGTTTTTGAGAGATCATCAAGCTCAGTAGGAGAGGTTTGAGAGATCCTCAAACTCAATAGTAATAGATATCCGTAATAGATGTAAAATTGATCAGCAACGCTAAGATTGGTAGCAACAATGAAAGTAGCATACAATATGATGAGGACATCGCGCCAGTTGTCAGTTACCTTTTTATGCCTTAGTTTATTTTGAGATGTGTTTTGTTTATCTTTATTTTAGTATCACATCGGTTATATCCGAGAAGTTCACTTTGTAAGAGCCTATATAAAGAGGCTCAACTCAATGAATAAGTAGACAATGATTAAATAAAACTTTTTCAGTTAAAATTTCAAAGCTCTTGGGTTCTTGAGATTGGGGTGTGAAGCCCGTGGTGTAAGGGGTGTGAAGCTCGCGTAAGGGGTGCAGCCCAAAGTTATCTGGTTCTTTCTCCAACCTTAATCTCTCTTTTTTCATTTTATTTCTTGTAAAACTCTAGTTTTTCTTTTTTATTTGTATTCGAAGGTGATTGCGATCCTGTTTTACATCATTTTGGTATCAGAGCTTTGGTCCCAATCCTCTTCGAATTTCTTCTCTTCCCCAAATCCTAAATCTAGATCTGGATCTCTAGATTTAGATCTATTTTGCAAAAAAATTCGATTATTGTTAGATCTAGATCTAAATCTAGATTTAGATTTATTTAGATCTACTTTGCAAAAAAAAAGAAAAAAAAGAAAAAAAACAGAAAAACAGAAAAAAACAGAAAAGAGGAAAAAAACAGAAAACAGAAAAAATAGAAAAACAGAAAATAACAGAACAGAAAAAAGAAAAACTTTACTGTTCACAGTGAACAGTAATCGCCCTGTTACTGTGTTACTGTTCACGTGAACAGTAACCTTCAGGTTACTGTTCATGTCCCCCAAAAGCCCAACATTCATCCATTCTGAGCTCGTTTCAAGCTCGATTCGAGTCGTTTTCGAAGCAGCGGATTCGTGGAGAGCAACACTACACATCTATAGCCTTCATATTCTAGTTTAAGCTTTGGTCGTCTGCCAGATTCAGCTCAGCAGATCAGCGCACTACAGTCCAGAGCTTGTTTCTGCCCCAATTAGCGTTCGATTTGCTCCATTCTCGAGGTGATATCCTAACTTGACCTGAATCGTTAACTGTTAGATTACTTGCAACTACTATATGAATTGATATAATTTGTTAGTTGAAATGTTATTTGCTTCGATCTAGTGGTTGCATTAGCATTTATCACTTTTCATCATTTTAGGAATGCATTTTTCTTTGCATTTAGAACTTAAACTTTAAGGTGTTTTGTTCGTTTAGTGCATACATTTAGTTTACCTGACTCTAGGGTTCTTCACTGCATCTGCTTGTTTGCTTGAGCCATTATGACTAGTCACATTATAGGGACCCCTACGTAGATCAGCTACACAACCTCCATCAGGGTCATATGTCCGTTCATGATTACATTGCCATATTTAAGGACTTAACCCATCGTAGTGAAGTGAGAGAGCACCATTCTGAGACTGGAACTAGGTTTGTTTGGGGTTTACGACCTAATATAAAACGTGCTATGATTACCGGGCCCTATGACTTAGACACTATTGAAGAGGCCTTTGATGTTGCATTAAGGTTGAACTTGACTTTCAAAACGCTAGTCAATGCTAAGCCTAAGTGTTATAAATGTGAGGGATATGGACATTATGATTATCAGTGTCCTTCAGAGAGTCAACATGTTAGAATTGTGTCTAGTGATGAAGTTGACGTCTCGAAGGTTATTGAGGAAGTCCATGTACCTCTTAAGACTGTTAGTATAGACACAACAGTTTGTGCCGACATACTGGTTATTGATGAAATTCACATGTCTAATAGTGCCAGTGATGACGTGAATGAGATAGTTGAGATTACTACATTGCATTTTCCTGTTGCATACATTGATGATATCACTAGATCGATAGCAATTTACAATGATACCCACAAATTTACTACGTACCCGTATAGTACTTTGCAGGAATTTACGGTTGATAATAAGGTGATGGTTATGAGTCGCTCTGAGACTGTGAGGAAGTTGCACGCTTAGCCTAAAGATTTCGATAGAGCTCTGAAGGGGATTGCTTCCATTGCTTGCGAGTTGGTTAGCCCATGGGATCTTGGTATTGTTCCGTCTTCAGCAGGGATGATGCGCCTTGGTCTACTCTCTATGTCTTGATCGAGCTGCCGTCTTTTACAGCCAACCCGTCACGGAGACCAGTTCCACCTCCGCCACCATGGTATCAACACGGCGTACCAGTGATGCTGTCACGACCACCACCTTGGCCCGATTGATATGCTTCGTGAGGAAAGTCCTCACTCGACAGGGTTGGGTTTCTCCCACCCCGGGGGAATTGATGAGGACGTCACCCCAGTTGTCAGTTACCTTTTTATGTCTTAGTTTATTTTGAGATGTATTTTGTTTATCTTTGTTTTAGTACCACATCAGTTATATCCGAGAAGTTCACTTTGTAAGAGCCTATATAAAGAGGCTCAACTCAATGAATAAGAAGACAAGATTAAATAAAACTTTTTCAGTTAAAATTTCAGAGCTCTTGGGTTCTTGAGATTGGGGTGTGAAGCCCGTGGTGCAAGGGTGTGAAGCCCGCGTAAGGGGTGCGAAGCCCAAAATTATCTGGTTCTTTCTCCAATCCTAATCTCTCTTTTTTCATTTTATTTCTTGTAAAACCCTAGTTTTCTTTTTTATTTGTATTCGAAGGTGATTGCGATCCTGTTTTACATCACAATACCATTTGATGATTCAACAACAATAGAAGTTGGTGGCGAAAAGTAGATGAGGCGACATTTGATGACGGCTAGGGTTTAAAACTTGAAGGAGGCGAAAGATACATTTTTTTTGTTTTCGGATGAATAGTACCGCCGCTGTACAGTTCATGTGAACATTAATTTTTTTTTTTAAAATCTAGATTCAAGATCACATTAATCTAAAAGAAAAAGAAAAGAAAGATAAGAAGAAAAGATGAACTAGATAGTTGGTGGATAGGGTTAGTTTTTTTTTTTTTTTTTGCGGCTAGGGTTTTGATGGTGACTAGTTTTCTTTAAGAGGGTGATGATGGAAGAGGGATATCTCTGATACCACGTTAAGAAACAAAATCCTAGAATACTTACTTTATTAGAGAGATCTCCTCTCAATATATATAGATTACAAAAGAGTATTGGGTTATGGGTATTGTAAACCCAATAACCCAATAACCTTATTATCCATCTAAACTAACAGTAAGAATTTTCATTTTTGAGATGCAATTAAGTGAACTACTCCATCAGAAAGAGCCTTCTATGGCACTTTCTAACTTATCAAATGTCGGCCATGGTATTCACATAATTACTACACTCTGATAATCTGGAAATTTTCACGACTTTCCTATAATGGCAATACATTGAATTTAACATTCCCGAAAAATAGAAAAACTTTTTAATGCAAACAACTCAGTTAACTTGTCAAAACCACATCTAGGGTGATTCTTCGGCTTATAGTTACACCTTCCTTCAAAAGTGGCAGGTGTTACCAAATGCCTCTAGAGCAGTATCTCTCTATACAGTTGCTGTAGCAACCTTCTGTAAGAAGGCAGTTTTTCACGTTAATTTGAAATGAAGTGCATGCGATGTTAATTGCGAATGACAATACAGAAATCATATTCATCATAAAGTTAGCCAACTCCTATAGTCCATCTGTCTGAGTACACATCTTTAACTCATGACTTTCTTTTACCCCTTTTTTGTGGCTGTCCATCACATAAATCTGATATGACAAATCTTTAAGATTTTTTCAGGCTGGGTATTACATACACATATCTGAGCCGTGCCATACCCTGGCGATGTCCTGGAATTTTCACTAATACTTATTCACATTGTCTCCACGATCTAGATCAGATCAAGTGCAGGCTATTCCTATACTGTGATCTGGTAACCTGTATTGCTACTTGTGTTCTGACTTGTTTGCATCTTTAATGGCTTACAATGAAGTTAAAATCATAATTTTCCTACAATTAAGTGCTTACAGTTTTGGCTATCTATTTGATCCAGTGAAAGTGATGGAGAATATATTGAGATGCTATAGTCATTTGAAATGAAGATAGTTCCTTCTCTGGAGCATTTTGAGTTTGTGCAGAAGGGAACATGATGAAGATCTAAGAAAAAGTGAAATAGACTTGTGATTAAGGTGAAATGAAGGTGCAATTAGGGCTTTCAAAATGCTTTGTTCTTTCATCAAGACGCAACACCTAGTTTGAACGATGAAGGGCTTATGTCAGATTCCAGGCGGGACTTCCTGGTGGCTTACTCATCATAGTAGTGCTCTTGTCCAAGCACAAACTCTAGAGTTTTTCTATGGTTCCTCTGTCAAAAATCTACCTAATTACTTGCCCTTTTTGCTCACATCCTATGTTATATTTACTCGCGGGTGTGACATACTTTTATCATTTAGGATACGGTGTTCTTGTCTTATTGATGCTTCACGAAGCGATGTTTGATTTTGGAGGTGGCCTCTACGTGGATGCTAGAGATAACTTTTATGGATTCAAGAAGTGAACATATCTGTGTGATGTGACACTTCATAGCACTTACTTCACAGGACAATTCCATGCACTTCTAGCATCGGGGGTATGACATGTTAAATTACTAAAGATATACTCTTGCAATTTAGGGGTATGACATCCTCATCATGCTCATTTTATCGGGTGATGTTAGATGTTAGAGGTGGTTCTCACGGATTTGAGGTGGCACTCACCACATTGCGGTACAGTGACACATAGCTTGATGGGACACTTAGTTCCACACACTTGTGACTCGTGTTAGCTTTAGAACTTGTTCCCAATAAGAACTTCCCAGAGGCTAGAAGTGTGGAAAAACTGCTAGCTACGATTAATTTTTGAGTTTATAGGAATTATTATGTACTAAAGATCTAGCTCACATCCCATGTGGGACTATTCACTAGGGTCTTGACAATTTATAAAGCATACTCTCGGGAGGGCTAGATAAGCCTATAGATGTGCTCTGATTATTACTATAATCATTATTAACCTTCATTTATGCATATACTTTCAAGCTTGCAAATTTCTCATGGTTTCACCTCACGCAAGTCTGAGTTTTGGCATGCACCTGATCTGATCAAGTGGCCTCATGGTAACAAATCACTGTCAAGTGTTGTGGTGAAGCAATTTTATTTTCATATATAAATTAATATACTTCTACACGCGCGCGCGCACACACACACACACACACTAAATGTGTTCTCATAAATATATGAACATTAGTGGATTAGATAATATTTACATTACATCACTAGTATTAATTTCTTTTGGTGAGGTTTCAAGGTAAAGATCTTTTCTTAATGGGTTTTTGAAGAATTCGAAGGGCAAAGCACCTAATTTGACTCCAATATAACATGTCTGAAGTTTGTAATGTTTGATTTAAGTGTGAAGTTATAAAGTGCAACTAAGAAAGCCTAAATCGAGCGAGAAGTAATCCTCAATCACAGCCCACATATTTCTCTTTCTTCATTTCTTCTACCATTAGGCTTTTGCAGCTTTACTTTAAGATGTAATTGACATACAAAATTGCTAATGTGAAGAAAGTTAAAATTTTCTAGCACCATGTCACTACAGTTAATGTTAAATTGCTCAAAACTTTCTGTTTTTAGTGGTAAGTTTACCATCTAATAGCCTTTGTACTCATGCAGGTATGATTATTCTGGGTATGGGCGATCATCTGGAAAGGTTTGTTTCTTGTTTCCTTGCCATAGTTTATTACTAAATATGCTTAATAATATGATGCAACATATGAGTGCTGCATCTGTAAATTGTGAGCTATAATTATTTCCTTTCTTCCTTGAAGCCAAGTGAGCACAACACATATGCTGATATTGAGGCTGCTTATAAGTGCCTTCGAGAGAATTATGGCGCGAGGGAGGAGGATATTATCCTTTATGGTCAATCTGTTGGAAGTGGGCCAACTTTGGATCTTGCAACACGGCTTCCTAGATTACGAGCTATTGTTCTACATAGCCCGATACTTTCAGGTTTAAGAGTGATGTATCCTGTAAAACATACATATTGGTTTGACATTTACAAGGTTCGTATTTCGTGACTCTTTAATTTATTTGTTCATGTAATAGTATTACCTACTTATATAGCTTTCTTGTCTTCCAGAATATTGACAAAATTCCATTGGTAAATTGTCCCGTTCTAGTAATTCACGTAAGTCATCTTTCTTCCTATTTGTTTTTATTAAAAGGCATAATGCATGCCATCTACATGAGCTCTCTGTTTGCTACATATGAATTTTTTTTTATTTAGAAGAATGCTATGTATTAAATGATGATTCCAAGAGTTATTTTTTGAACTTAAAACATTCTCGAAAGGCTTCTTTGATTGAATCATTTATTAATTTTGACAGGCATAAGCTTCTTTTTGTTTACTTCACTTTTGCCACGTTTACTAATTATTTCTCAAGGGAAGTTGATGTCTCATATACATGTTATTGCCGAATCTTTGGCATTCTGTGTTGCTTTTGAACATGAGCTTAACATAAGGGGCCTTTCGTCCGTCCCATGTCTAAAACTAGCCCTAAATATGATGAGGACATCACGCAGTTCTTTATCTTTTCATGCCTTAGCTTATTCGGGAGGTTTAGTACTTTATTTCAGCTTTATTTGAGTAGGTGTTTTAGCTGTATTTGTGTTCCTTTGTGGGCGTTTAGTACCACATCGGTTATTTCCCAGTACTTCTCTTTTGTAAAGCCTATATAAGGCCCCTTAAACTATTGGAATAAGGCAATGAATAATTGAATGATTAAAATTTCCACAAAATATCTGGTAATTCTTGAGTCTCTTTTGCTCTCGAGTTTTGGGTGAGAAGCCCGCGTAAGGGGTGGAAATCCAACTTTTATCTTTTCCTCAATTTAAATTTTCGGTCTCGATTTGAAGGTGATTGCGATCCAGGTGGTTTTACATCATTTTGGTATCAGAGCACCGTTTTCAATCCCCTTCAAATTTTTTCCTTTTCCAAAATTTTCTTTCAGTTTCCAAAACCCTAGATCTATATTCCAAAAACCCTAGATCTATATTCCAGACTCATTCCAAAAAAAACACTGTTTCAAAAAAAAAATACAGTGAAAAAAAATACACTGTTCAAAAAAAAAATATACAGAGAAACAAAAAGAAAATCCTTCGAAAATTCGCAATCTCTACTGTTCATCTCCCACCGTGAGATCTCCGCCGCCTTCAACGATCCAGCCACGCCTTCAACCACCGCCTTCGACACCCATCGCTCCGCTGCAACACCACCACCGTCCACGTCCTCCGACGTCGACACCTTCCGCCATCAACATCGCCAACAACTCGTCCTTCGCCTCTTAACAGAGTCGGCGACAAGCTTCACAGATCTCCATCACCCACTCACGCAAGATCTCCGCCTCCGCAAGAACTCTGCCGCACCCCGAAGTCTTCCACCGCCGACGAAGCCGACGCCTCCGCAACCACCACTGCCAGCGCCGAGGCCATCCACGACTCGCCGCCCCCTTTCGAAGCTTCGTCGAACCCGCCGCTCACGGGATCCCGCTGTGCTTTCGCCACGATCATCGCCTCCGCCGCGCAGACCTGAGAAGATCCCCACCGCCATCATCACCGGGAAGCCTCCGCCGCCGACAGCAACCTCACCGTGCTCCGTCGCCTCTCAGATCCAGCACCTCGGGGCGCCCAGATCCCATCGCCGACCTGCCTCCTCTACCCCGCCGACACAGTCCGTCGTCATCAGAGATCTCCGTACCTTCCTCCGTCGCCGTCATCAACGCCGCCGCCGTTGTTGAAGATCGCCGCCGCTGTGAAAAATCTCCGCCGCTCCAGTCGATCAAGAGATCATCGCCGCCGCTCGCCGTCGTCTTCACCCTTGATCCAAGTCGCCGTCGCCGCTGCTTCCGCTCCGCCTTTGCCCTAGCTGCGCCTTCGAACGAAGAAAGAAATTGGAATTGGGTGTCGGGTGAAGACTTCACCAATACCCGCCCAACCTTTAATTAGGCGAGCCCACTCTGAGTTGGGTCCGACCGGCCTAGGTCCCCACAAGTCCACCAGGCCCAGTCAACAGTACATGCTTGTTTTGACTCAGTTCAAGTTGTTTCAGCCCAAGCCAGGTAGTTGATTGCACCCGAGTCAGGTGACCGAGTCAACTCAGCCGAGTTGACTCGACTGAGCCAACTCAGTTCAGTTATGATCGCTTCCGACGGCCTTTCAGGGCTCATTTCAAGTCCAAATCGAGCCGTTTTCGAGGCAGTGGATTCGTGACGACCAGTACTACGCGCCTACAACAGTCTCATTCAGGTTTGAGCTACGGTCACCTTCCCAGGCGTGAACGACTCCACCTCAGGTGATATCACAACTTGACCTAGTTCGTTAACTGTTGATTACTTGCAATTATTATACGGATCGCTATAATTTGTTGGTAGAAATGCTATTTGCTTCGATCTAGTGGTTGCATCTTTGCATCATTTTAGGAATGCATTTTTATTTACATTTGAGCCTTAAACTTTAGGGAATTTTTGTTTAGTGCATACATTTAGTTTAATTGACTTTAGGGCTCTTCACTGCATCTGCCTGCTTGCTTGAGTCATCATGACTAATCAGCATTATATGGACTCTCACTTAGACCAGCTACACAATCTCCATCAGGGTCATATGTCCGTTCATGAGTACATTAACATATTTAAGGACTTAACCCATCATAGTGAAGTGAGAGAGCACCCTTCTGAGACTCTAACTAGGTTTATTTGGGGTTTACGGCCTAAAATAAAACATGCTATGATTACTGGCCCCTATGACCTAAACACCGTTGAAGATGCCTTTGATGTGGCATTAAGATTGGACTTGACTTTCAAAACGCTAGTCAATGCCAAGGTCAAATGTTCTAAATGTAAGGGCTATGGACATTATAATTATCAATGCCCCTCGGAAAGTCAACATCTTAGAACTATGCCCACTGATGACGTTGACGATTCAAAGACTGTTGAGGATGTCCAAGTTTCTTTTAAAACTGTTAACATAATTGAAGACATAGCAGTTGATTCTGTCACACAGATTATTAATGAAATTCATATGTCTTCTGATAGTGCCAATGATGACAAGACAGTTGAGCCTAATGTACCCACTGTGCTTAATCAACCATTCGAGTCTCCTTGTGTTGAACCTAGTTTTATGGTTATTCCTATCAATTCATCTTTTAGGGAGTCACCTGAATTTCTTGCCAAGGTCCAGCAAATGGTTTCTAATAATTATTCTTCGGGTGATTTAGAGTTTGCATCCGAGTCCTCTGTACCTCCATCTTTAGGTGTGTGTCCTTCTAGGCATATCATATCTCTCGTTCTCCCATCGTTAGGAGTTATGCTTAGAATACCTAATGCATTGCATCTGCCTGTTGCACATATTGATGATATCACTAGGCTGATAGCAATTTGCAATAAAACCTACAAATTTGCTGCATACCCACATAGTATTTTGCAGGAATTTACAGTTGATAATAGGGTGATTGCTTACGAGTTGGATAGCCCGTGGGATCCTGGTATCAGCTCTGTTTTCAGCCAGGATGATGCACCTCGCTCTACTCCCTGTTCCTTGATCGTGCTGCTATCTTCCACTACCGATCTGTCATGGAAACCAGCTCCTCCTTCGCCACCATGGTCTCGACATGATGTTCCCATGCTGCTACCACGACCACCACCTTGGCCCGATTGAGATGCGTCGTGAGGAAAGTCCTTATTCGACAGGGTCGAGTTCCTCCCACCCCGAGGGAATTGATGAGGACATCACGCAGTTCTTTATCTTTTCATGCCTTAGCTTATTCGGGAGGTTTAGTACTTTATTTCAGCTTTATTTGAGTAGGTGTTTTAGCTGTATTTGTGTTCCTTTGTGGGCGTTTAGTACCACATCGGTTATTTCCCAGTACTTCTTTTTTGTAAAGCCTATATAAGGCCCCTTAAACTATTGGAATAAGGCAATGAATAATTGAATGATTAAAATTTTCACAAAATATCTGGTAATTCTTGAGTCTCTTTTGCTCTCGAGTTTTGGGTGAGAAGCCCGCGTAAGGGGTGGAAACTCAACTTTTATCTTTTCCTCAATTTAAATTTTCGGTCTCGATTTGAAGGTGATTGCGATCCAGGTGGTTTTACATCAAAATATGCTCATATTTTGCATGTCTACCCCTTCTGTGGCCAACTATGTGTTTGCTTGTCTCTGTACTTTGGCATCCATGTGAGTGGTTTTCTTCCGAGTCCAAGTCCAAATTCAAAACTACTACCATGCCAACCGTACCAACCACATCTACACCATGCCCACACAGAACTATACACTCATATCAATGGCATATAGAGAACAAATCTATCAAGGAAGTTCCAGAGAAAGATTTATTGAATTTTGTGTGCTTGATATTAGCCATTTCCCATCAAGTTTGACCATAATGGAGCATGAATCTAAATCAAGTCCCACAAGAAGTTTTAAGGTTTTCTCTTAGCTGATTTGTTATGGTTGTGGCAAGCAACATCTGCCCATGCCATCTCGATCAGGAGGTATGGCGGATTTGACAGAAGCATGGAATTCTTCTTACCACCCTGTACACTTGCTCATGATCACACATTCACATGCATGTGCGCCATACACGTATGTACATGCTCTCAGAAACACCTACAGTAGAAGGGTACAAGAAATACCTTGTTTTACACTTTTCTGTGCTCCTTGCTACTTCTCTTTTCCGTTAACAAACTTTCAAGCCTCCTTTGCATCACTTTCCTTGTAGAAACTGCCAAGTTGATGCGGAAAACTGAATTCTATGATAGAAAATCTAAGACTTTGGCTATGAGAGAGCTTATTAAACCAATGCAAAAGAAGCGACCTATTAATAAAGCGAAGTGTTTGTAGGTCAAAGAAGATACTAGTTGAAGGTCAAAGAAGATGCCCCGTCCATAAGCTTAGCCTAGCCCCCTTAAAAATCCATGACTTTTTAGTAAGGTTTTGTTATGATTTAATATGCCAATGACTAGTAACTGCAAATTCAGGATTATTGGTGCCACAGTGCTTCTTATAGCATGAATTATGAAACACAAAAATGATTCTCTGACTTCTTACAATGTGGTACTTTGGCTATCATCCCCTTGGGATAAAAAAAGGTTGCTGCATGGAGTCCAATAAAAGATTTTCATTACAATCAGTCTTGAAGAACCTTTGAGGATGTGAGGAAACTTGCGTATAATTTTGTGAGAGCTGGATAAGCTTTTACATATAAAGCATCTGTATAACTGCTCATCATTGAAATAGAGGCAATAAAGGGGATTATTCCAGGATTTGAAGAGGAAGCAAATGTGTTAATGAAAGCAAAAGAAGAAACTAGATCTTCCACTATGTAATGCAAGGATTGAACTGGCTGCATCTTTATGGTAACTAGCTGACTTTTCAAAATGAGTGTGGGCCCCATTTGTCCGATCTCAAAAGTGTGATTTTGCATACCCCTCCTACAAATTTTAATTTGCTTAAAAAGAGAATCAAAACTTGTAGTTTAATTCATTGTGACCAGTATGCACATGCATTAGCATGTGCAGAAATCTATTAAAAGTAGAAGGGATATAAGGTTCACTGATGATAAACCCACCCGTGGTAAACCTTGAACTGCGTGATGAGTACCCATATTCCACCTCATGTCTCGTTGAGAAAGAAGCAAGGATGGTATACATTCATGGTATTGGTATTAGTATCGGACAATCGTTTTTAGTGTCAATATTGTCAGTGTCCCCCATCATATTGAGCAATACAGGCCCCAATATTGGCTCATTTGATAAAGTTAATATCGTATTAGGTACCTCAAGATCTAATATGATATTACCGATACGAAAGCTGATATTTGAAACCATGGTAGTAAGCTATCACAACCAATAACTTCATGGAAAATTCAGTATTCTTTATTTCAATGAAGTTTCTAGGATGTGATGTGATACTTGGCTGTTACTTGCAACATGATTTTAAAGCCTTACCTAGAGATTCAAAAGAAATAAAACTCCTAATGATCCCATCTACTCAGTTAAGGAATATATAATATGATAAGACTCTACCTTTAAAGAAATGGCAAGTGATATTTGAACTCTACCTTTAAACAAAATGGTAAGTGAGATTTGAAAAAAAATCCACTGTTAGACAAGATTAACTGTAACTGTAACCACACAAGATATGAGTTGCTAATTTTTACTGCAATGACTTGATTTGTTGAACCCAAAGCAATACATACAAGCAGATGGAACCCACTTGCTTCATATGGATCTGTCATCCATGCATTTTCATGCATCTCTTGTCCAGGCCAAGGTTCGGACTTTGATTGGCCTATTTCACAGTAGTGCAGTTTCCCTGTATGCACTCGAATCATAATTGCTAAGCTTGAAGCTGATCAGGATAACTCATTAGTGTAAATTCTATCGTAACTTGAGCTCTTCTTTAAAACCAACCTTGTGAGGAATACAACTTGACCCTGCTCACACACACCGCCACAGATCTGAAACGTGACACTTGTGTTGGCGCGTCTTCTCCAACGATGATAGATACACCAAATTTTTGTTCCGTTGTCCGCGTCACCCACACCCCCGACAACCTCACTTCACCCCCCCATGTTACGTTTGAATTATATGCTCAAGCTGAAAGCAAGTTTTTGTTGATAGTCGGAAATATTATATCCTACAAGGATTTGCATGCATCCAAAAGTTGCTAGGTATGGAATGTGGTATCCTTCCCAATTGGTGGGAACCAGTGGCATAACCAATCATATGATTCGAACACTAGTAGGGATGGCCTTATCTGCAATTGTAGGCAAGAGAACTTAGGTAGCACGAGCACTTCAAATATAAAGCTGGGTCATGTCAAACACGTGTCAGACACATACCATACACGATACTTGTGATCTCTATGTAGTTTCTAGAATTTATTGTGTATAGGTGTGTTGTTTGTGTCCGTGCTGGTATCCATGCAGCATAATCGACAATACTTGATGCCAGCTGAAGTACCGAACGTGGCCCTTGGAGGATGTGACAGCGAAGCATCAAGATCATTGTTGACGATGGTGGAGGCAATGTCAGTTGTAATGGTAGACAAGGGTAGTCCGAGTCGGAGGTCTGTAGGGATGGCTATGAATCTATAGTTGATTGACCCGTCAAGTCTTTCAGTGTTGATGATGCTAGGGAAAGATACATCTGTCAGGACTTCACCACTATTTGCGTTATCTACTGTTAGGGGGTGTCATTTGTGAATTGTGGACAAGACACGCAAGCTTATTAGGCAACATATGTAGTACTCAATATAAGAACCTTACATATTTTAATATAGGTTATTCTAAATTTACGAGGTCCTGAAAAAAAAAATTAAAATTTTTCGCATGTTTTCTAAAAAAAAAACAGGTGTGAATTACGAAAATGCTAAAATAGAAATAACATTATAAACCTGATTTCCCCACAGTTAAGTACCATGAATTTTTTTCAAGTATGCTACTAATGACATTAAGTACCATCTAGCTTTTACATTGTTGTGTATTTAACAACAAACATTAAAATAAAGCAAAGGGTAAATTGCAGATAGGGTACCTGAGGTTTTAGAAAATCCCAAAATGGGTACCAAATTTCATTTTTTTTGGGTCAAATTGGATATCTACTGTAAAGTTCCGTCAGTGGGTTGTTAGTTTTGGACCCACATTAACATGTGTTGTGCATGTAAATTACCTTTTAAGACCAAATTACCCTTCTTTTTTCTCCCCCCACCCCCACCCCCCCCAACACCCAAGGTGTGTACGCCTCTACCACAAACCTTACAAAAGTTGCAAGTTTAACTCAGAACAGAAGTTGCAACTTCAACTGAGGCCACTGCCACCACAAGCCTCTACAAATTGTGAAATTCTCTCTACACATCAAGATTGGAATTTGGATCAAATCTCTTTTAATTCCTCAAACCTTAATAATTTGTCTTCATGCATGCTTCAAATTAACAATCCAATGAGAAAATAATGAAACCAAAACTGCAAAAATAAACATCACATTCCTGCAAGTACTTGGACAGCATCATGATTCAAAGTGTAGGGACTCCGCGCATACAAACAAGTTGGTAGGGTTTTTGGTGAGTTGGACTGACTTCAATAGAGCCAAAAGCAACAATATTACTAGATCAAGATCTATATGTGAACTTGGTGGATGGAATGTGAGTACACAAAAAAAAAACAAGAAAAAGAAAAAAGTGGTGGCATGGGGAGCGATGGGTCACCATTTTTGTGTCATTCATCTAGTCATCACTAGCACTCAGTCCACACACACACACACACACACAGAGAGAGAGAGAGAGAGAGAGAGAGAGAGAGAGAGAGAGAGAGAGAGAGAGAGTTGATGGATTTGGTTTTGGAATGGGAGTGAGTTGGTGTTAAAAGGGCAAGAAGAAGGCCGAAATGCTCTTAATTTGAGTCATATGCCTTGTACGAGACTCCCCAACCAGCAAACTAACAGAAAATTAAGTAAACTAATGAATGTGGGCCCTGGGTACCCGTTTTGACAAAAAGAATGCTTGGTATCTATTTTGAGATTTTTTTTGAATCCTCAGGTACCTTTTGCAGTTTACCCTAAAACAAATTATTCCTTTTAAATTTATTCTTCTGCAAAGATAATAATCATATGTTTTTTCTAGCAAAGAACCCTTCACGATATGGCTTCTCCTAAAAATGTAATCATGTTGTTCAACCCTATCCAATGTAACATTCGTTCATTGGTATCTTCATTACTATCTCCATCATTTTTATCAACCCAATAAGTTATCCTTTCACCTCATCAACCTATTCTTGTCTGTTCTCAAATCCTTCCCTTCTCTGAAGCTGTTGTATCATCTTAATACTATAATTTAATTTTCAAATTTCGCATTACCAAAATTTTTTATTAACTCTCTTTTTAGGTTGCATTTCATATGCCTTGAAAATTTGAGATTTCATAAAAACTCTCATATTCAAAAAATTCACGACTCAATTTTTGAAAAAAAAGTTTAGATTTCAATTGGCGTCTACGCGTCGGAAAATCACAATTGCAAAAGTCTTTTAATTGAATAGAAGATTATAACAGATACAATCTGATTACAAAAGAGAGAAAATCTTTTGATTGATTTTCCTCTCTATTTAAAACTGGGTTCTTCATGTGGCGGTGGAGAGTGAGTCTTGTTCCCTGTTGACCGGCTGAACGTCAAGTTTCTCTTGTGGATCCTCTCTTTAGGTCTACTGGCGGAGTAACATAGTTCCTATCAATAATGGAATCTCAAAGAGATTTAAAGAACTTGAACTCAGCAAGTTAACAAAAAGAGTTGAACTCTTCCCAGGCTACAAGAGAGCTTTAAGGCCGAACTCTGGCGAGGTAGCTCTCCCCCTCTGCCTATGACTTCTTGGATTCCTCCGCTAGGACTCTCCTCTTCAGCCCCTTTTTAGAGGCCCCTCTTCTCTAGCTATTCATAGCTATTTATAGGGGAATCGGGGGTGTAACTGTCCCCTTAAATCTCTCCATTAATGAAGAATAATCCCTCATTAAGTGGGGGAGTGATTGACCCAGTCATGGCTGACAGTTACAGCAGAAACGTGGGTCTCGCGTTGGACGCAGACCTCACTCTGATGTTGAGATGCGAAGCTCACAGGCTCGCGCTGTGTTGGAACGTGGAGTTGCTCAGGCTCGCGTTTGAGTTGGAACACGAGGTCTTTGTCTGGCGACCTCCGCGTCTGACAAAGGACTCGAGGTCCACGTCTGGCGACCTCTGAGTCTAACAAAGGACCTCCGCGTTTGCGAGGTCCGCATCCGGCGACCTCCGTGTCTGACAAAGGACGCGAGGTCCGCGTTTGAGGTTGGAACGTGACCTCCGCGTTTGCGAGGTCCGCGTCTGAGGCTTTGTCCTTAGTAATTTTTTTGATAGCCTACAAAATCCCTTCAATCTTTTCGAAACTTCGCGGTTGACTGGGACGGATTTCAAAATACTTTAGACTTTAGTTGAATCTAGGCTTCCAGTAATCGGATTGGCATTCTTTTTAGAGGCAGTCTCTTGGGGTGCCTTGAGCTCGATCCTGTCTGGATGGTGAACTTCATGAGTGTACTGTTGAACTTCTTGAAGCCTCCAGGAAAGATCGTCACAAATGTCTTAGAAACTCAGTTTAGCACTTGTTATGAGCTCTGGTTTGCTTGGTGTATTGTTAAACTGGTGGAGTTGTCGATTGCTCTTGCCATTGTACTATTGAACTGATTGCAGAAGCAGAGACATACTCTTTGTATTTGAAGAGAGGACACAACTCTTACGGACGTGGTTCTGGCACACTTATCAAGTGAAGACACGAACTTCACCAAAGTTGAGACGCGACTCTCAATTGTTGTAGAGACGCGACTCTCAATTGCTGTGGAGACGCAACCTTTACTTACTGTTGAGACACGACTCTTAAGTTCGTTGAGACGCGGCTCTGTGCTTGAGATGCGAAGGTTACACTCAAAATTCTTTGAAAGAGTTTTAATTGTCAGAGGTGTGATATTAACTTAGCAAATTAAATAACTTTACTGGGGGAATCTGAGAAGGTTACTGTCAGAGGTGATGTTAAATTGACAGTGAGATCTAGACTTGTATTTTGAACAAATTTTGTGGACTTGTTATTCTATTGATGTGAATAACAAGTGGAGTTTGATGACACCAGGAATTATGTCTGAGTCTATCGTCAGAGGTTTAGTGTTAACATGACTAGAACTCTGCTGGAAATCAATGAAATGTAAAGTTATTGTTAAAGGTGTGATATTAACATAACATTGATTTTGCAATCTACGTAATTTAAGTGGACTTGTCATTCTATTGGGGAGAATGACAAGTGGGATTGACTTTGTTGAAGATCAATGGAGATTTTTATCGTTAGAGGTGTAATGTTAACGTCATGGGTTTGGGTTTGCAATTTGAGTAAATTGAATTGTCAGAGGTATGATATTAACTTGACAATGATGTGTGCTAGAGGTGTGATATTAACTTAGCACCGTGAAAGTCTCATTTTCATTGAGAAAATCGAGAGAAGATCATTGTCATAGGTATAATGTTAACTTAATAATGAAATACATGATAGAGGTGTGATGTTTAACTTAGCATTTGACATCTCGACTTTGGACAGAAAGCTCGAGGAAAAATCATTGTCATAGGTATAGTATTAACTTAACAATGAAATGGATGCCAGACGCAAACCTCATGTTATTAACTTGACATTAAATGTCTCGTTTCCGATGGAAAAATTGAGAGAATTGCTATCATAGGTGTAGTGTTAACTTATCAGCGATTTATATTGCGATATGAGCAACTTTGATCAGAAGTGTAGTATTAACTTGACCAGGAGATTCTGCGATTTGAGCATTTTAGTGGACTCGCCATCCTATTGAAGAGGACTGACAAGTTGAAATTTTGGTCAGAGGTGTGATGTTAACATGACCGGGATTTGTCTACTGTTAGAGGTGTGGTTTTGAACATAACATTATTTTGAGTGGACTTGTCATTCTATTAGAGAGAATTGACAAGTTGAAATTTTACCCCCTGGAGATACATCGAAGTCTTACTGTCAGTAATGTTAACATGACATGTTCGATCTGTAATTTATTCCACTGGGAAATTGAGGGAAATCATTGTTAGAGGTTTAATGTTAACTTAACAATGAATATGACAGAGGTATAATGTTAACTTGGCATATTTGATCTGTGATTATTTCGCTGGGAAAACAGTCACAGGCTTTTGTGGTTCTACCATTTTATGGATGGAAATTGGTAAGGGATTTTGGAGGGGAATGCGGGATCATGTCCCTCGAGGTTTTAGTAAACTTTCAGCTATCAAGGGATTTGGTATGCTTTTACCAATTACCGTTTGAGTTGGGCTAGCCATGCTATTCCCCTCAGCATGATGAGTTGTCGAGAATTTTCGTTGGGCTTTAAAGCTAACTTTTTTCTCTATCCTTAGCCGTCGGAGGCGTCGGATTATTGTTCCACAGATAACTTCTAAAATCCTGCTGGGATTAAAGAAGTATAAACTCCGTGAGGAATTTGTAGGGTGATCGGCGTTCCCTTTGAGTACTTATTTGATCAGAGGTGTGGTGTTGAACTTAATCAGGGACAGTACCTTTTTTATTCCATGGGGATGACAAATACTGATGAAACAATTTAAACTGTTCAGAGGTAACTGTTGAACGTGACAGTCGTAGAAGTCGGATCACCTCTTTGCTCAGTAGATTCAATGCTACATGCTCTTGTAATCTTCCTGGCTTACTCTTGCAACTATGTCTTCTGCTCGTTTGCCTTGTAAGACTAATTGCTTTCATGTGCGACACTCTGCTACTCCCATCTGGGCAAGTAGGGAGGTTTGTAGATTATGGCGACATGTCTCCACCAGTGTGGTCTGGGTTATGCCGCTAGGACAACAGAGTGCCATGCTCCGAAATCTTTCGATAAAAGCTTTGATTGACTCTCCCTTTCTCTGCTTGGCTGTAAGGAGAGTCGACACTCGAATCTCTGAATCATTTTCGAAGAAACGAGCCAGAAATAGCTTCTCGAGGTTACCCATGTCTTGATTGAGCTGGCAGGAAGCTTCATGAACCATTCAAAAGTAACTCCCTTAAGAGTACCAATGAATAAACGAGTCAAGATGGCGTTGTTTGATACTACATTCCCAGTTTGGGATTTGAAGCAGTATACATGCTAGTTCGGGGACTCTGTACTGTTGAAAGTGTGAAAGTTGGTGCCTTGAACTTGGAAGGGTAGGTGCCATGTCCCACTCTGCCGGGTAGGGCTGGACTATCCCTACTTCTTGGAGCCCATCTCGGTTGGCGAGAGCTTCGAGAGGCTGCTCCAATTTGCTCATCCTTTTAGAATGAGTGCTATTCTCTGAGTTATCCTCCTCTTCAGATGAGGATTTGGGAGTTTCAGAGTTAGAATGCCCTTCATTCTCCGTATTTGCGGAACATGAGCTCTCCTATTCCTTTCGTTTGCCCTTGGACTTCTTGAAAGGAGTCTTGACCTTCGGCTTCTGTTGCTCCTTAAGCAATGTGGCCAACATCTGCTTAAGGGAGTCGATAGAATCTTGTTGATTTCGAATCATATCAAACTGCTCCCGCTAAACTTGGGCTTGGTCTTCGAGTCGCTTGATCATTTCTTCGGAATCTCCCGCCATATATGCAAAGGCGGTTGTCCCCAAGTCAGAATTCGAAGACTGGAATTCGATGACGGCAGAGTGCTCGTCGTTCGCCTTAATTCCTCTAGCCAACAGATTGTAGTTGACTGGGGCAATGGCTCCCCTGCGGGTTCGAGTGTGTTGGTAGACCCCTTTAGGTTCGATGAGAGCATCCTTCAAATCTGGAGAACGGTCAGCATCTGACTCTTCAGAGCTGACGGCCAACTGTTTTCCCTTGAACTTGATTGTCGTGGAACTTGACTGCACCATGTTCGTAGTCACTTCTGGGTACTCGACATTGGAGAATAATTTCTTCCTTCGGAATCGTCGTCGCTTGGCCAAAGTCAAAGCTGTAGACAATCGGTTGAAAACTGAAGGCTTTGTCATCTGAAAGCCGCAATGGCGATCAGAGAGATTGCTGAGATAAGCTGCTCGCAGTGGTATCGAGGGGTGATTTGATGAACGCTCCTTTTTCTTGTCAAGTAATCCCTCAGATCTGTTGAAGAGACCTCTGAAGGACTAGCCTTGAACCTCTGGAGGTGAGGGCTTGTCAGTCGAACGCGGGTCTCACGTTTCTTGGAAGAAACGCGGACCTCGTGTTGGTATGAAACGCGACTGTTGCGTTCTGTAGAAACGCGACCCTCACATCCAGAGATAGTTTGGATGCGGCCCTCGTGCTTGTTTAGAACGCGGACATCGCGTTTATTATGAACGCGGGCATCGCGTTTGGCAGATACACGTTCAGTAGAAATGCGGGTCCGAGCCTTGTGTTCTGAAGTCGCTGTTATGGGGGTCTCGCGTTTAACGTGGACCTCGCATTGTGGAGAGACGCGAGACTCGCGTTTTGGGACTGTAACGTGGTCCTCGCTGCTTGAGACTAACGCGCGTTTCATCCTCGCGTTCTGAGTCTGCAGAGTAGAGAGCTTCTACAACGTCTACAAGCTGTTGTCGACGAGCGTGACGTCTTCATCGAGGCTCGACATTCCGGTTAAGGGGTTGTTGGGAACCCCCAACGACCTAGACTCGCAGTGCCTGGAGAGAAGAGGGAGAACGACGGCATAGGTCTTCACTGTCCCTCTGCTTGCGCACCACAGGTTTGGCCTCGCGGGTCTCCCTAGAGACGTTGACGCGGGTAACGCTAGCTGCGCGAGAAGTGGAGCCCTCTGTGTTGTGAGCAGTGACATGGGCCACTTCTGGAGTAATCTCCGAAGAGATTCAAGAGCAAGTCTCAGAAAAGACTTTGCGGCATCGCCACATTGCTTTGGGGCTGGCGGAGCCTGAGGAGAGATATTCCTCAAATTTTCCTTGGTCGAATTTAACGACGAGGGATTCGACCATTTGCTCGAGGAACTGGACGTCAGCCTGCGCCACAGCCGTCTCATCAGTGGAGAAACAACTAATCCCCAGCAGAGTCGCCATTTCTTGTACGCGTCGGAAAATCACAATTGCAAAATTCTTTTAATTGAATAGAAGATTACAATAGATACAATCCGATTACAAAAAAGAAATTTTTTTGATTGATTCTCCGCTTTATTTAAAACTGAGTTCTTCACGTGGCGGTGAAGAGTGAGTCTACTGGTGGAGTAGCACAGCTCCTATCAGTAATGGAATTTCAAAGAGATTTAAAGAACTTGAACTCAGCAAGTTAATAAAAAGAGTTGAACTCTTCTCAGGCTACAAGAGAGCTTCAAGGCCGAACTCTGGCGAGGTAGCTCTCCCCCTCTGCATATGGCTTCTTGGATTCCTCCACCGGGACTCTTCTCTTCAGCCCCTTTTTAGAGGTCCCCTCTTCTCTAGCTATTCATAGCTATTTATAGAGGAATTAAGGTGTAACTGCCCTCTTAAATCTCTCCATTAATGGGGTTTAATCCCTCATTAAGTGGGGGGAACGTAGGAGTGATTGACCCAGTCATGGCGACAGTTACAGTAGAAACTTGGATCTCGCGTTGGACGCGAACCTTACTATGATGTTGAGATGCGAAGCTCACAGGCTCGCGACTGTGTTAGAACGTGGAGTTGCTCAGGCTCGTTTTTGAGTTGAAACACGAGGTCCGCGTCTGACGTCCTCCGCTTCTGACAAAGGACGCGAGGTCCGCGTCTTGCGACCTCCGGGTCTGAGAAAGGATGCGAGGTCCGCGTCGGGTGACCTTACGTGTACGACCTCTGCGTTTGGCAAGGACACGAGGTTCGCGTCTGGCGACCTCCGCATTTGAGAAAGGACGCAAGGTCCGCGTCGGGCGACCTCACGCGGGCGACATCCGCGTTTGGCAAAGGACGCGAGGTCTGCGTTTGGCGACCTCCGCGTCTGAGAAAGGACGCGAGGTCTGCGTTTGGCGACCTCCGCGTCTGAGAAAGGACGCGAGGTCCACGTCGGGCGACCTTCGCGTCTGAGATTGGAACACGACTCCGCGTTTGCTAGGTCCCCATCTGGCGACCTTCGCGTCTGACAAAGGACGCGAGGTCCGTGTCTGAGGTTGGAACGCGACCTCCGCGTTTGCGAGGTCCGCGTCTGAGGCTTTGTCCTTAGTAAATTTTTTTGATAACCTACAACGTCACATTTTGTATGGAAATATAATTAAGCTAAAGTTACATTTTTCTCAAAGTGAAAATCTTATTTACACACACAAAAGAAACCTACTCACTTCCCTTCTCTCTCAAATGCAATCTCCACCCCCACCACTACTATCACTGTCACCTGAGTTTTTATTATCACCACTCTTATTACCACTGTCATAGTGTCACTATCGTAGTTGTTGTTGCCACCTCCACGGTTATTTCTACCATTGGCACCACATCATTATTGTTGTTATCACAACAACCACCATCGTTACCATCGCCATCACCGGGCTACTACAATCGTAGTGCAGGTTGCCCCCACTCCACCACTTTCATCCTTGCCATTGAAGCTTCAGATATTATCATTGTAGTTACAACAACCGTTGCCATGACCACCATCATAACTACTATTGCTGCAACTGCAGTCCTTACAACTACCAAGCTATTGTTAGCCACTGCCATAATCAGTTGTTGCGTCGCAAGCAGTGTAAAATCTTGTTATCAAACATGGAAAGTTTTGATACCATAGAGTTCATAAGGCTTAACCAAATAAGTTGCTCAAAAAAGAAGTTAAACATATTACAACATACGTGGTCTGAAAATATCTAAAGGATGCACTACATATGTTGATTTTCTTCTGAAACAATGGTCTTAATGTGGTAGCATGACCAATCTGTCAGTCCCTACAGTTGATGTAGCTGTTGAAGATTTGGCGAGTACCACACAACTTTTCCTTCTTCAGCGAGAACATTATATTTTAGGAATGTTCATAACTAGCACTATTGCCCATTTGTCGCCATGCAAATTTGCCTCTTTCTCCTGGCACCAGAAAAATCTTCAATATTAATTTAGAAAAAATGTAATTTGAACCGTCTCATAGTATACTTTCAACATAATAAAAACAAAAAATTATATACTTTAGGGAGTGTTCATATTATATCAAACACAGTAATGCAAAACTTTGTAGAATTTGATGTTGAACAACGACATCACCAAAAATATGATGCCAGAATGTGAATTGCATTTTCGAGAATATTGCATTTCTCGTATCAAATACTATCTAATTAAAAATCTCTTTTCACCGTTTTCTTTTTTGCTTCATCTTCTTGACAAAAAAAAAATACAACAATAAATGCAGAACAAAATAAGAAAGAATGTAAAATAAAACAGAACAATATATATATATATATATATATATATATATATATATATATATATATATATATATATATGGATAAGATACGTATAAGAAAAAACTTAAAATCCTAAACAGACATTGTCCTTTACAAGGAAACTAATTGTACATTCTTTTTAATTTTCATTTTTAGATAAGGTGCAACTGCTAGAAAAAATGGTGAAAACCAAAAATACACTTTTTGTGGGTAAAAGAAAACACACATATTGAGAAGGATTTTAATTAGGTTCAAAATTTGAATTTTGGGGGGGGGGGGGGGGGGGGGGGGGAGAGAGAGAGAGAGAGAGAGAGAGAGAGAGAGAGAGATGCTTGGGTGTTTATGTGACAATATAAGTGAGAGTGAGTGTGTGACAATATGAGTGAGTGTGTGAACATTTTTGTTTGTGAAGGAAAGATCTATGGGGGTCTGCTGACTGACATAGTGGGAGATGAATGTTGACATGGAGCTATGGAAGCAAAAATAGCACACCGTCTTTTGTAAAAATTTTCCATTATCTAAGAAAGAGGAGAGAGTTTGATGAGGACATCCAGCGGCGTTCGAGACGGAAGAATCAACATGCACAAGGATGTGTCAAGTTACAATTATTTGGAGTCTGTACTTCTTATTTTTTTATTGAGTCGAGTGTTGTTCTTTTATTTAGTAGTTTTATCTTCTTTAGTCCCATATCGATTGTGTGGGAAGAGTCGTGAGTCCTGTAAGCCTGTAAAGACAACAGTCAATAAGAGTTGTAGGGATGAAGTTTTGATTAATGAAAATTTAGGTTGTTTTCTCATGAAAAATTATCTTTGTGAGTTCTGGTGTGAAATCCAGTTCAAATAGGTGAAATCCAAATCTAATTATCTTTTTATCCCTTCTTTCAAAAATTCTATCTCTTATCCCAAATCCCCTCACCATATCTCAATTCCACTTTCTCAAAATCCCCAATTCGTCAAATCATATTTTTCAAAAAAAAAAAAAAAGAAGAGAGAAACCAGAAAATACGATGCCAGAAAACTCGCACAAAAAGAAAGAATGCAGGTCCATGTTCATCTCTTTTCCCTCTCTCTCCCCTTACGTGAACAGAACCAAACTCCTTTCTTTCATCAACCCACAACACACCCACCTCGATCCTCAACCTCACGCTGGCAACCCAAGATCTCGCCAACAGCCGAGCACCTCTTTGTCTTCCCCCCCCGCTGAACAACAACAACCCAGGCTTGATCCGAGCTCGACGAATACGCACTGCCGTGATGCGGCCACTTTCCTCCCCTCATGGTCCTCTCTCACGTGCCCGCCAGCAGCCCGACACCCCCTGTGCTTGTGCCACACTCTTCACCATCAGGCCGAGCTCCTCCTTCCCTGCGCACTGCTGAACCAGTCCTCGCCCGCATTGACGACCGAGCCACACCCAGTCGACGACGAGTGCAGCCCAGTGCCAGCACAGGCCACACCCGTGCCAACACAGGCCAGCTCGTGCCAGTGCCAAGCGACGTCCAAGCTGCTAAGCGTTCCAAGCCGTGCGCCTCTTTGTGCGCGAGCCCTCCACTGGCAAGCCACACGGGAGCCACCTGCAATACAACAACATCAATCTCTGGAGAAAGCAATAAACCAACAAGGCAACTCAACAACAAACACAACACGGTTATCTGAGAACGTAGTTTCTTAGTAGGTAAATTTCTTATTTCAGCAGTTGAATATTAGTTGGATTACACTATATTTTATCTCTAAACTGTTATCAATAATTTATGTTATCTACTATCAATGTGAGTTGTGTGAATCAGCTAAATCCCAGTGATTTACTGTGATTGATATTGCAAGTAGGACTTCAAATAACTGAATATTGTGTTTGGCTTTGTCAAGACTTAAAACATCTAAACTACAATTGTAAATGATTGTAAAATTCATCTCGTGACACTGTTAGTTTTAAGTGATTTCCTACCGAATATCATAATTTTTGGTGAAAGTTGCGATTTCAAGTTTATAACTGATTAGCAATATTATAGAGTCCCGTTTCACCTTAATTTGGTATCAGAGCATTGTTTAGGTAGGAAACTTGCATTAAATCTAGAAAAAATTTGAATGTTTGTTTTAGGCATTTGTTAGGAAAATTTGTTTTTGCTTTCTTTTGCATATAAAAAATCTAAAAAATTTGCATTTAGTAACTCATTCCACCTCTATGGATTCCCAGCTTACAGTGATGTTTGTCGACATAATGGCTAAACTTACAGCCGTGACCCAAACTTAGAAGTCCTCCAATCAAATCCTGTATAGGATCATCACTAAAGTGGAGAAGTCTGATAACCCATTTCTCTCGTAAATCTATACTCTTCAGATGAACTAATTCAAATCGTCATTGCTAACGACGACAAACTAAAGAGAGGATTCTGGTGATTAGATTCGACCCTAGAAGAATCAAGTATGAAAATCCTATTCTTCCAGTAGTCACGCCTGTGATAAAGGAGTTTACAGAGACTTCTCCAAGTTTAGTCTCACGATTAAACGTTACAACTGTTAAGGATATGGGCATATTGTTGCCAACTATCCAAACCTTAAAATTGCCATCAATGACAAATTCATTGAAGCCTATAAGCCCGTTAGCACTATCTCCCCGAAAGTCACTCCTGTGATTAAGGAGTTTAGTGTTGTTCTCTGGCTATCACGGCTATTGTTTTTTTTATTGCTGTTGCAACTGCCATCCGTTATTTTTCTTTCTTGGCTCTACTGTCGACGCCACCTTCACGACCTCTTTTATTGCCGATTGCTACTGTCGTTACTTGTTTCCCTCCCCTATTGCCAACGCCATTCCCTTTTCCCTTATGACGTGTTAGGTTCAAAATCAAAGTTCCCCACTATCGTCCAATACGTCACTGATTTAGTCCCAAGAGCTAGTCTTTATAGCTTGTGGCGCCATAGGATAGATCTTGTCAAGCATACTGAACTTGAATAGCAAGCTGATTAGTCACCATTAGAAATCAAGCTGCAGTGCCTTGTCCCAATGAGCACTCACATTTACGGGACAAGTTCTAGTGCGAAGTTGTGACTAGGAATGTGGATTAGGTTAAGAATGTTATCATCTATGGTCGATACATATTCGCGAATTGGAAGGATGCTCTTATAGGAGAATCTGATAGTCTACAGCTTATCAGCCGATTCTCTATTGCGGTTACACAAAGGGGTGTTGTCACTCAGACTATACTTGTTAGGATATCTCATGTCCTCATTGTTAAAATAAAAGATAAACTGCCATGGACATTTAGAATGATTCCACTAAACATTCTTTTTAACAGAAATCGTGAGTATTGTTAACCCACTGAACCAAGTGCCTAAAGTTTTTCATTCCAATAAGGAGTCAAGTGGCCCTTTTAATATATGTTAGATACTAAACAAAGCTCTCTCTAATATTGTTCATTATAGAGTATTCTGAGTCTGCATATTTGAGTCTGCATCACATTTTTCACACGTGCATGATCTACATGGAAAATAGTGACATATTTGAACAAAACAATGCTAACTGTAATTTATGAGCTTGCATCAAGAAGTTATTTAAAACTTTTAGTGTTGACAACTTATGATGGTTAAGATTAGTCTGAAATGGTTTACCCAGGAACTGTTAATGATTTGCATGCTATAGTATTGAATTCTTCAAAATCTTGTAGAATTCAAACTGCAATGCTTATGTTATATATCTTTTAAAGATTTTGAAATTTGTCTTATTTTTAATGTTGAATATTCAGTAGATTATAAGTATTTGATTTTAACCCTAACAACCTACTGGTTGTAAGCTTTCCTTGAGCTATTTTTTTGAGTCCCCCATGTTGAGTCCATTCTCAAATTTCATCCCAATACAACAGTGAAATGTGATAAAATTTTAGATGATTAAATTATCTGGTGTATTCTAATGATATCTGATTGTTTGAAAATGAATATTATCTATTGAGTGGTGAGTTGTAGCAGATAAACTCAATTGTGTTGAAGCATTATGAGAGCGTTCTACATCAAACTCGACATAGTCGAGTTTACTCCCACCTGAGGAGAATGATGAGGATATCCAATCGGCGTTCGAGACGGAAGAATCAACAAGCGCAAGAATGTGTCAAGTTATAATTATTCAGAGTCTGTACTTAGTGTTGTTCTTTTATTTAGTAGTTGTTTTATCTTCTTTAGTCCCATATTGATTGTGTGGGAAAAGTCGTAAGTCCTGTAAGCCTATAAAGACAGAAGCCAATAAGAGTTGTAGGGATGTAGTTTTGATTGATGAAAATATGGATTGTTTTCTCATGGAAAATTATCTTTGTGAATTCCGGTGTGAAATCCAGTTCAGATTGTTTTGGGTGTGAAATCCAAATCTAATTATCCCCTTACCCCTTCTTTCAAAAATTCTATCTCTTATCTCAAATCCCCTCACTATATCTCAACTCCATATCTTAAAATCCCCAATTCGTCAAACCATATTTTTCACAAAAAAGAAGAGAGACACCAGAAAATACTAAGCTAGAAAAATACAAAAAAAGAATACAAGTCCATGTTCATCTCTTTTCGCTCTCCCCCTTTCTCACATAAACATAACCCAAACTCCTCCCATCTTTCATCAACCCACAACACACGTCCATCCTCAACCTCACGCTAGCAACCCAAGACCTCGCCAACAACCCAGCACCTTTCGCTCCTTTCTCTCCCTCCCACTGAGCAGCAACAGCCCAAGCTCGATTCTGAGCTCGACGAACACGCACTCCCGCGCATCCAGCTACTACACGATCCTCCCTCACGTGCCCGCTAGCAGCCTGGCACCCGCTGTGCTCGTGCCACACACTCGTCACCACTAGGCCGAGCTCCTCTTTCTTCCCTACGCACTGCTGAACCAGTGCCTGCCAGCAGCTAGCCGCGACCAGGCCGGCGCCTGGCCACGCCAGCATCGACGATTGAGCTATGCCCAGTCGACGACGAGCGCAACCCAGTGCCAGCTCTGGCCACGCCCACGCCCACGCCAACGCCAAGCCACACCCAGGCTGCCGAGCGTGCCAAGCCGTGCGCCTCTTCGTGCGCGAGCCTCTCCACTTGCAAGCCGCACGAGAGCCAACCTGCAACACAACAACAATAACATCAATCTCTGGAGAAAGTAATGAATCAACAAGGCAACTCAACAACAAACACAACACAGTTAGAACGTAGCTTCTCAGTAGGTAAATTTCTTATTTCAGCAGTTAGATATCAGTTGGATTGCACTATATTTTATCTCTAAACTGTTATCAATAATTCATGCTGTCCACTATCAATGTGAGTTGTGTGAATCTGATAAATGTCTGTGATTTACTCTTATTGATATTGCAAATAGGACTGTTCAAATAACTGAATATTGTGTTTGGGTTTGTGAAGATTTAAAACATCTAAACTACAATTGTAAATGATTATAAATCCATATTGTGACACTGCTAGTTTTAAGTGATTTCCTACCAAAGATCATAATTTTTGGTGAAACGTTGCGATTTCAAGTTTATCACTGATTAGCCACATTATAGGTCCCCGTTTCACATCAGAATTTCTCTCAAAGCATCATGTTGGTTAGTATTATATAATAGACAATGGGAGAAACTGTGTTTGGCCTTATTTGTCACACGCGTTGAGCATGTGGAAAGTTATTTAATTAAGATATCATAGGAAATTGGTGATCAAGAAAAAGTTATTACAGAGTTTTATAAGGACATGCCATCCAATTTAATTTGTTTTAGTTGATTTAAATAATTAATGATAGTAGGCACTATCATTTTTTTAATAAAATATCTTTACAAATTAAAGTTGCACTGAATATCTATATTTTTTTATAAATTTCATTTTAATTACACGTGAATTTGCACGTGCCTATAAATATAGTACATGAAAGAATAATTATTAAGAACAAAGCTCTTATATTCATTTTGGCATGTATTTTCGTTTGATTCTATGCAATCTCTTGGATTTTGTGTACACTGTAAAGGATGATAGAATTGTTTACTTCTGAAAGGATTTGAATACAAATCTTCAATTGACGTTAGATGATGTACATTTACTTTGATGATACGTTCTGTTGAAGTTGATTTACATCATTTGGAGTGTCCAGAAAATGGAAAGAGAATTCATTTGAACTTTTTTCCCGCCTATGTGTCAAGTAGGCGCAAAATCATTAATTGAGAGGCAAGTTGGTAGATCTATTGTTTGGGGCATACAGATTGAAAAAAAATCTCAATTTTGGATCATGATCTAAACCCATTTTTACCAATTTTGTTGGCAAATAAATGCATAATTGTTAGATATAGTAATTAAGTTTGGTTAATATTAGGACTGTGTAGCCAAACTTACCTATTATATCTAACAATAATCACTATAGACCATAAAACTAAGCAATTGGCTAATTTCAGCCACTCATTTTTGACTGTTTAATGAATAAGGCAAAAAATATTAAATTACTTGATGTTTGATTTTGGACATGCAAAAGTTGTAAATCAACTTTAATGGAGTGGATAGGCAAATTAGATGTCCTATCATCGAATTCCTATGGTAAGGGTTCATGTGCCAACTGCCAAGTCTCGTCTCCCACAAAGGCGCTCATCAAGTTCATTTTAGGGTTTCTCCAGTTCCGTACCAAAATATTCCGTATACTGTAGTTTGAGTTGGGAAGTCCCTCACTGTATATATAATTTTTCCTGCAGGGAACATCAGATGAAGTTGTGGACTGCTCTCATGGCAAGCAGCTTTGGGACCTATGTAAGGAGAAGTATGAACCTCTCTGGGTTAAAGGAGGAAAACACTGTGATTTAGAGCTATTTCCTGAGTACCTCAGACATCTCAAGAAATTCATATTTACTGTCGAGAGATCACCACCCCAAAGAAACTCAAGGAAGAGCACAGATCACTTTGAACCCTTGAGGAGGAGCACTGACTGTTTCGAGGCATCAAGAAAGAGCACAGATCGAAGAGAGAAGCCAAGGCCTAGTACCGACAAGTCGAAAAACAAGGATCACAAACCTAGCAGTAAAGATAAGTTGGAAAAGTTTAAGATCTCGTTTGATCATATCGAGAAATCTCGAAGGAGTGTGGATTGTCTGGAAAGGCCTAGAAAGAACCCAGATCAAATCGATAAAGCTCGGAAGAGCGTTGATCGATTGGACAGAATATGGGCTGGGTAAACTTCTCACCTTGTTGTAAATTTATATAATGTGCTGGGTTGTGTTAATTTGTTTGTGCATTAATTACTGTTCCTCAGTCATGTAGTTTGTTTGTCGAAATCACATAGCAGTGGGTTGGAATGAAGGTGGTGTAGTTGCTGACAAAAAACAGTAGTTTTTTTCTTTTTTCTCTTTTTTCCTCTGATGATTTTCAATAAACATATAAGTGTTTGGGTTGGCAAATTTGTTGATGTTCATAATCTCCAATGAAGTTGTTGCCTGTGGAAGTACTTGCTAGACTCACTGTGTGACAATCTATTGGTCGAACACAAGCTATTAACACATTCAGATTCATTTCTGCACACATCAGGGTGAACTGCCTCCTTGTAGTTTGATAAGATTGTAGTATGAGCTGCCTCGTCCCTTGGCGACTAGCTCTGAATGCGATCCCTGCTCGTCGACTCTCCCATTCCTTATCATCGCTATGGTCTCCGACTTCTGTATCGTTGACAGCCGATGAGCTACAACTACGCACGTCCTGCTGGTCATGATCTTGTCGAGTGCTTCTTGTACCAAGTTCTCTGATACACTGTCGAGAGCGCTGGTGGCCTCGTCGAGCAGCAGGATGGCAGGGTTCTTGAGTATTGCTCGAGCGAGGGCTATTCTTTGTTTCTGGCCTCCAGATAGCTGAACCCCTCGTTCCCCACAGTTGGTCTCATACCCTTCGTCCATGCAACTGTCAAGTTCCAATCACAGCCATTTTAGAACATGAAGTGCAGAAACCATGGAGTTCAGCTTGTAATAGGTATATTATCTTTGTCCTGTTACTTTTTCTTACTGCTTATAAAAGTACTAATATCGAGAATGAATTTGGGAATTTAGATTACTTATGTTGTGCCGTTCCATTGATTTTTAAATTTTAGAAAGAATTCTAATTTATACAGGAAACTATTAGCACAAATTTTGTCAATTTCTATTTACCCCTAGTGATAGATGTCTATGTTATTTCCATAAAAAAGAATTCAATCTCAACTACAAGTTCTATTTTTTGTTAACATTGTTCATAACTAAAAATCAGATTTTTTAAATGAATTTTTGTTTCTAAAATTATGAGTATTGATTTGATTAGTTAACAATCATAATTTTAGTTCTAGTTTTTAACTAAAATAAGTAAGGTCCATGTTAATGGATTATAAAAATTTCTAGTTAACAGTGAAAATATAAGCATTTTCTAATCTAAACTAATTTACATGAGAAAGATTGTATACTCAAACAAAAAAATTGTTATTCTTATTTATCTTTTCACCTATATTAATATAATTAATGTTTTATAAAATTTAAAAGTTATCCAAAATCTAAGTTAAAAAATTTAATATATTAATTCATGAAATATTTTATTCTTATTGAAATTTATTACTAAGTTACTTTTATACCTACATCTCAATCGTGTTTTGAGTAGGATTTGCATTTCTAAAACTATGAGCAATAATTTGATTTATCAATAATTATGATTTATGTGTAGTCATCATGATAATGTGTATAAGATATATTGTGATTTCTAAAAAATTTCACTTAAAAAAAAATTAGATGAGTTGATGTGTGTATTAATATGTGAGGGAAGGAACTGGGGCTCTTGAAATTGGGAGAAAATATAGTTTGATGTTTGAAGGGAAAGTGCACGGGTCCTTGGATTTCTCTGTGAATTTAGAAGCTACCTCTATTTTGAAGTCATAGTTAAAAAAGGCCACATTATCATCCATTCATGGTTTTTATAGCTCTGTTGAGAATCAATAAAGATGTAGTTTCTCAGAATCAATAGAATAAAGATTTGCTTTTGTAATTCTAACGGTTGGAAGACCAACCTGATGAACTCATGAGCATTGGCAACTGTCGCAGCATTCACTATCTCTGTCTCAGTAGCATTCTCACTCCCATAAGCAATGTTGTCACGAACAGTACCTGCAAAAAGAGCAGGCTCCTGACTGACTAGCGCGATATGCGACCTCAGAAATCTCAGATTGTAGTCCTTGATGTTCTTCCCATCGATTTCGATTGACCCCTCCTGAGGATCATAGAACCTCTCAATCAGCGCGATAATGGTGGATTTCCCAGAGCCACTCTCCCCCACCAGCGCCACCGTTTTTCCAGCATCTATCTTGAGACTCAGCCCTTAAAGATGATCTGCTCAGGTCTCGAAGGGTAGGAGAATGACACACTCTTTAGTTCTATGTCTCCCTTGATGGACTTTGTCTCCTTGATTCCCTCGGGACAGTCTGGCTCGATTCTGGTCTTCCTGTCGAGTATCTCAAGAACTGATCCGACTGCGTCTCCACCCTTTGCCAAATCCGAAGTCATGCTCCCCGCGTCTGCTATGATTTCCCTGTGCTCATCAGGATGAAGAATGTCCTGAACATATCTGTGTACGATATCGAGCCTTTGGCCATGAGCTCCCCGCCATACCAGAATGCCAGTGCTGTTCCAGATATGATGATGAACTGGGAGCTGCACAGGCAGAGGCCTGCCGACCATGACTGCTTCATGTTTTCGCTCTTTGGCCCTTCCAGCGCGGTCTCAAACAGACTCATCATCCTCTTCTGTGAAGAGAACGCGGTGATAGTCCTGTGGTTCACAACGGCTTCACTCGCCAGTGTACTCCCTTCGACCTGCGCCTTCTTGGCCTTGTTCGACATGCTGGCCATCATGACCTTCCTGAAATAGAATCCTCCGATGATTAGAGGCTGAGTAGCTATCATCACAATTCCTAGCCTCCATGTGATGACCAGTGCCAGCGCGAATGCTATTGAACTTGAAGCGAAAGCCTGAATCATCAATGACATGCGGTCGCCAACCAGGGACCTGACCTTGTTTGCCTCTGTGGCTAGCTTTGTGCAGATCGCGGCACTAGAGTTCTGATCTTCGTCAAACCACCCAATTTCGAAAGATAAGATGTTTTCCAGCATCTTGTCTCTCACCCTCATGGTCAAGCGATCACCCATGATGGCGAAATTGTGATGTTGGAGAACGTTGGCAGCGAAATTGACGACTGCTAAAGATACGGCAATTATGCAGTATTTTCTGGTCTCGGACTTGAGAAGGTCGTGGTCTTGGATGAAGTAGACTGAGAGCATGGAACCTAAGCAGAAGGAGTATGCATTCTGAGCTACCCCGAGTGTGAATGCACTGATGCACCCTATCAAACCCCTTCTCCATTCAGGCCCATTCATCTTCATCAGACGCCATTGCGAAGGCTTTGAGATCTTTGACCTTGCTTCCTTGATATCGGCTTCTGACAGTTCGTTGACAGGTAACACTTCTGCATCGATATACCGCCTTGACTGTATCGGGCTGTACCTGCTTGAATGTATAGGGCTCGCCATATTGCTTCCTGCTGGAGACGTTACCGATTTTTCTCTTCTTACATCGGATTTTTGTAGCTGCGCCATTCTTGAATAGATCACCCCTGCTTGTCCTTCATTCATTTGAGTAAGCTGGTCATGGCTGCCGCACTGTACGACCTCCCCCTTGTCGAGGACAGCAATGAGGTCTGCTCTTTGAAGCGTGGCAAAACGGTGGGCGACTATTATCGTAGTTCTCCCAACTGAGGCCTCGTCAAGCGCATCCTGTACCAGTTTCTCGGATTGGGCATCCAATGCACTAGTTGCTTCATCAAGTAGCAACACCTTCGGATTTCTGATCAACGCCCTTGCAATCGCTATCCTTTGCTTTTGCCCTCCGGACATCTGAACCCCAAAATGACCAACCTGTTGAAAGCAGCACGATCATTAGTTTAACTCGTTCAACTTACAGGAATTTAAAGAGTAAGCTGAGATGGCGTACATGAGTGTCATATCCCTCAGGTAGCTTACTGATGAAATTATGTGCATTAGCTGCCTTTGCCGCGCTGACAATCTGATCCATGGAGGCCTCTTCGTTTCCAAACAGTATGTTCTCCTTGATAGAAGTTGCAAACAGGATAGGCTCTTGGCTAACCAGGCCCATTTGTGATCTGTACCATTTGGTGTGCAGCGTTCTGATATCGCGGCCATCAAAGAGAATCATTCCATTGTCAGGAATGTAGAACCTCTGGAGCAAGGAGATGATCGTGGACTTCCCAGAACCGCTGCTGCCAACTAGGCCGATGGTCTGACCCGCAGCAATGCGGAGATTCAGGCCACGAAGAACAGGGTTGTCAGGTCTCGATGGGTAGGTGAATTCGACATTACTGAACTCAATCTCTCCTTGTGTGCTCTCTATAGTTTCCCCTTCTGAATCAGTGGATTTCAGCTTAGGAATCCTGTCGATCATCTCATATATTCGAGAAGTAGCGGCGATTGCCTCTGACAGGTATCTGATATTTGGAAGTGCACTCATAAGAGACCTGATAACATCAATGGCACTGTTAGAACATTCTCATGGATGAAACTTTCACTGTCACCATTTCAAAATTTTCGGACAACTAGCAATCAGTAGAGTGAAGATGAGGCATAACTTACATTCCTCCCAGGATGATCAATATTCCCGCAACAAAAACATTGCCACCGCTGGCTCCCTTCGCCATCACCAACAAACTCCCAACCCACGCCTGAAAAGCCCACACCACGTAAATCATCCCCATGCTGCCAATTAGCACTCCTTCACAAGCCCTTGCTTTATGCCGAGCGCTGTAGTTTTCTCAAGTGCTCCGTTGAATCTCTCCATAGTCTGCTTTTCCCCAACGTAGGACACCACGGTCCTGATGGACGAGACTGCCTGCTCTGCTATTCCGCCAGCAATCCCATACGCTTCTGTAATTTCTTCAGACACCTTCATTAGCAGCTTCCCGTATACGACCCCAGGGATGACGAAAGAAAGTGAGAAGGGGAGAGAAGCCAGCGATATTGGCCATGAGAATGCGAAGGCAAATGCGATGGTGGAGAAGAATGCCGAGACATTGGCTATGATGCTCGGAATCTGCAATATAAAGTGGACTGTCAGTTTTCCTTTTGCAGTAGATATGCTTACTAGTTGTGAGAGAGGACCTTTTCAGCGATGACATCTTGAACTGTATCGGTATCAGTTGAGATAGTAGAGATAACTTGGTGTGTAGAAGTTGAATTGGAAGAATTTGTGTCGAAGAAGCTGACATCTTGTCGTAATACAGCCTCGAGGTACTGCCTTCTCATCCGTGATGTCTGTCGCTCGCCAGTTCTCATCCAACATAATCCTTCTGCATTGAATTTACGAGCATGGATGAAATTTTAGGCGTATACATCAAAATTGTTACAGTGCATGCTTTACTTACCAAGAAACGCTGCTGCTCCAATTCCCAGGGCCAAATACACTAACTGGAGAGCAAACTACGGCAAGCAAAACATCCTCTTCAGGCATTCAGATCTTAGTAAATCAGAGCAATGTGAATTATAAAAAAATAAAATAAAATTAGGGAGATTTAGACCAACCTTGTCAGGAATACTACTCGAAAGAGAATCTCCAGCAGTTCCATAAGCGTTGATGGTGCCACCGAGAACATACATCGTAAGAGCCTGCTGCATGCCGTCAACAATGCTCCCCAATGTCCCCAGCAACACGAGGAGTTTATCCTCCCGGTCTGCATATCGAAAGAGCTGCAGAAAGGACGGAGATGGCGATGGCGACGAAGATGGTGCCTCCTCACCCTTTTCCTTCTCCATATCACTGCTCGCAAAGAGTGAGAATCTCTATTGGAAGGTAGAGGGTGAGTGAGCTCTTGTACTCGGGATGAAGCAAAAACTGCCGACTAGTAAAAAAAACACTGCTTGTTTCTTCCGTCATACCTTTGTCTGCCAGCAAACTATACAAGAAATATTTCTTGCTCTGCTGACCCTCAATGATTCTGTGCCGAACGGCCAGCCGAGACCGGTTCGCTGATTGCCAGACAATGTGTACAAATGTGGTGGCCAACAGTTATTAGAGTAGGATTAGAATTTTCTGAGGCTGAATTCTGTGCGATGACCCCTGTTGATAATTTCTATTTGAAGACCCTGTAGCTTGGCAAAATTGGGATGGTAGTGAGAACACTTTTGGTAAATCACTTGTTGCTAGTGAACGAATATTAGTTGTTTTCACTATCTTATAATATAATGTCCTGCCAGAAATGTCCAGTTTTGATATTTAGAATGGTTGACATCAATTACATTTATTTCTAATCATACTTGAAGATCATGATGTGTGATCGAATAGTGGGAAAATGATAGAGAGATTGAAGTTTTAATGCGCTATCTGTCAAAGTTCCGTGAGATGACATAGGAGGTACATCTCTCTCTCTCTCTCTCTCTCTCTCTCTCTCTCTCTCTCTCTCATATATATATATATATATATATATATATATATATATATATATATATATATATAAAAAAGGAATCTGTACCTCAGTCGCTAGCTGAGAGAGACTCTCTCAGCTGGCGCAATGTGACTGAATTTCAACAACGTTTTTGGGTGCTGGTACCATGATCGCAGTTTTATGTGAGGACTGTGATTAAGTCGCAGAGTTTTTATGAGGACTGCTGGTATGATTGCAGTCTTTTTTAAGGACTGCGACCAAGGTGAAGACTGCGACCAAGGTTGCAGTTTTTTTTCTGAGCACCGCTACCATGGTTGCAGTCCTAATTACACTGAAAATATATGATTTTTAGTACAGTGATCATGTTACAGTGGACTGCGACATTGCTGCAATAAGTTTGCGACCATACTAAAGTGACAGCTGAGAGAGTCTCTCAGCTGGCGGCTGAGGTACATCTCTCTCTCTCTCTCTTTATATATATATATATATATATATATATATATATATATATATATATATATATATATATATATATATATATATATATATATATATATATATATATATAGTTTTGATAATTAGAAAGGTTGACATCAATTACATTTGTTTCTAATCACACTTGAAGATCATGATGTGTGATCGAATAGTGGGAAAATAATAGAGAGATTGGAGTTTTGATGCACGATCTGACAGAGTTCCGTGAGTTGACATATGAGGTACATCTCTCTCTCTCTATAAATATATGTGTGTGTATATATGTATGTGTGTATGTGTGTGTGTGTGTGCATATACATACATACATACATATATGTGTGTGTGTGTAGAGAGATAGAGAGTTAGAGAGAGAAAGACTTGTGTGTCCTTTCAAAAGGATTTGAGCCTGAATTCTTCCAACTCAAATACAACCCTCCAACATTCGTATACAAGATTCATTCCGTTGAAGTTGATTTATATTATTTCAAGTATCTATAAACCAAAAATCAAGTATTTTGAATACTTTTTGCCCATCCATCAAGTAGTTCAAAATGGGACGGTCGAAAGTAATGAATTAGTTAGATCTATGTCTTTAGATATACAATCTCGATCGGCCAGTTGATCATGATCTAAACATTAAAAAACCCTTATAAACCAATTTTTGTTAGGTCTCAAATGTTCTACACCGTTAAACTAACCAACTCACTATTTAGGCCGTCCATGTTTTCCCTACTTGATGCATGAGAAACAAGTATTCAAAACACTTGTTTTTTAGTTTATAGATATTTGAAATAATATAAATCAACTTCAACAAAGTGGATCTTGTATTCGAATATCGGATGTTGGTATTTGAGTGGGAAGGATTCGACCTCGAATTCTTCAGGAATGACACATCTCTCTCTCTCTCTCTCTCTCTCTCTCTTTCTATATATATATATATATATATATATATATATATATATATATATATATATATATATATATATATATATAATCCCTAAGAACGGTTCTCATGGATTTCTGTGAGAACTTTCATGTAGCCGTTGGATCTGATAGATCAATTCGAATAAAACCAGAACTCTAACAGATCCGACGATCCATATGAAAGTTCTCACAGAAATCCCTGAGAACCCTTCTTAGGGGATCAACTCATTACATATTTGAATCCTTCCGGAATGACACAAGTCTATCTCTCTTTCTATATACATACATACATACATGCATGCATGTATGTATGTATGTATGTATGTATATAGAAACAGAGATAGACTTGTGTCATTCCGGAAGGATTCAAGGCCGAATCCTTCCACACAAATACAACCCTATAACATCTGAGTGCAAGATCCACTCCGTTGACGTTGATCTACATTATTTCAAGTAACTAAAAATCATTAATCATGTATTTTGAATGCATACTTTTTGCCTATCCATCAAATAGGCTCAAAATGAATGGCCAAAGTTATAAGCTCCATAATGAAGGAAAAGAGAAGGAGAACGAGTAGAGAGAGCCATGAATACGTCTTTTAGATCAAATCAAGAAAAGATACTCGACATTAATTCTCTATGAGAATGGGAGCTCTTCATCAATATATGGATTTAATCTTTAGTGAGCTAAGTGCTCAATGTTTATGCTTATTTTGGAAAAGAGTTCTAGGGGGTGTGATTGTTCTCTACATTCTTTGATATATCTCTTGCGATGCTCTACTGGTGGATGTACGCGGGGTTTGGCGGAACCACACAACTTATGTGTCACTTGTATTTTTCTTCCATATATTTGCTAAAATCTTATATGAGCTCGATGATGTCTGATGAAAGGCTTGAGGGTCTTGCTTCCGTTCAGTCTGTAAAACTGCAACCATAGTCCATTCTTTCCCAAGGGCTACAAGGTTTCCATGTATTACGCGAGTTTCAAGCAGTTATAGCTGGATATGAGTCTACAAGATTAAGCAAAGTGTGTCAAGTTGACCATGTTGAAACAAGTTCATTCTCAAGTAGCGGAGCATCCAATGAAAGAAGAAGAACAAGGGCAAAACATTAATCAAAATGTTATCAAGGGATGGAATATGAAAGTTACAATGGTGATAGATTGCAACAAGGAAAGTACATCATAAAGACACAAAAAGATTAAAGTTACACTGGGAATGGGCTTGTGATAGTAAGATCATCACGGGCGTTAGATCTTTCAAGTTTGTGACCATCACGCAGATGCTAGAGTTGCATCACTTGGGATCATCAATAGAAAGACAATGAATGTGACAAAAATCAAATAAAATGATAGACCAACAGCTCATGACTGATGGAAGGAAGACCATGGTGGTGTCTTGGTGAGAATCTTGGTAAGACCATGACACACATGCGAAGGTGGTTAGTCTCGAAGAAGAGAACATTGATGGATAGGAGGATTATAGCCAACCATCAATGAGAGACCATAGGGGGTCAATGTTTGTGTAAGATTGGTAAGATCATGATAGGATTTGATGGTGCCTAGTCTCAAAACTGGTGATGGGTCCAAAAGTAGGTTTCAAAAAGCGGCTAGTGTCCATTTTGATGCAAATGGGGTGTCTACAACCTAAATTTAAAAGATACAAGAATATAAGCGTGAAGTGGCACAGTTGATGCATGTAAAATTTGTAATTAGATGTTATTTTGAGGCAGAAATTTGCATGTGAAAAATGACAATATTAGATTACTCGGATGGTGGTTTCAGTTTAGGTTTAAAATGGAATGATTTGTTGATAATATTTTAACATAGCTTTGAGTGATTTGAAATTGAGACAAAGTACAATGCACATGCACGATTGCCTGTGAAAGTGTACATGGGCAAAGAAAACTCCATGTTAAGATGAACGTCAGAAAACTCCAAGCGAGGGAAAGGAAGGATGGTGTCATACATGATCAACATCAACAAGTTCTCTTCATAGAAGCTGCAAGTCAGTTTCCGACGTGCCATTTGAGAGAGGTGACATTAAGAAAAGCTTTAAGGATGTTTCCTCTGATAATGAAGTAAGACTTCATGCTGAAAAACCTTCTTTATGTTTAAAAGGCTTGAAATAATTCAAGGTGGAGATTGTTGTAAACATGTCTTAATTTCCCAAGTGTGTCACAATGATTCTCACACTGACTTGATTTTTTCGAGATCGACGATCGAGATCCCTCTAAATATTCTAGGCATGGTTTCAAATATTGACCGATCCTTATATATATATATATATATATATATATATATATATATATAGACAATATCATATAATATCGGTCTATATTGGATATTGTGCATATGTTCGATATTGGCGATATTTATGCTAACAAAAGCCGATATTGATACCAAGATTTTAGACCATGGTTTTAGGGTTATCAAAATATTTTATGATGAATTTTATAATCTAGAGTTTCTAGCAATGGGAGGAAACTTTAGAGGTAAAAATGTAGACTCCACAATTGTAGGAAAGAAAAGGAGTTATTGATTGTCAATGGGATATGATTTTTTGTCTAGGTGCAGGTAGTCTGCATCTTCACCGACATGTCTATTTCATTAAGCCTCTCTCTGAGACAGTGCCCAGACCGTTACGCCTTTCATGATGGTCGGAACTTACCTGTCAAGGAATTTCACTAGCTTATACGCAACTCACTTTTTTTTTTTGGGTGAATTAGTGTCAAACCAAAATACCCAACAAGCATAAGCATTAGCTCTCTATAAAAAGAAGGTGATCTCGTCGCACCTACTAATACAACTACCTTGTTATGACTTCTCTCTAGTCACTAGCCCCGCCGAGAGCTCTTCATCAATGTATAGGTTTATATTGGTGAGGTGATAATGTTTATTCTTGTACTAGGAAAGAGAGCTAGGGTGTGTGATTGTTCCTCTTGTGTTCTACAATATTATAATATCGCTCCTAATGGTCTACCCATTGATACATGCTGGTGTTTGGATGAACCATGTAACTTACTGTGCCTGTTTTTTTTCCTTCCATGTATTCGCTAAAATCTTGTACTAACTCGATGTCCAATGGAAAGCTCGGGGGTCTTCTGCTCGTAGTTTGTAAGAGCCCTAGCTGTCACAACAGAAGTGATGAACAATTTAATTATATAATCTTGATTGGAGTGATATCAGTTAATTTATCATGTCTGTTGTATGTATTACCAAAAATGATTAGAATAATATTCTAGGCATGGTTTCAAATATTGGCTGATCCTGATGTATATTGGCAATATCATATAATATCGGTCTATATTGGATATTGCGCATATGTTCAATATTGCAGATATAGACATTTGATATATATTGACGATATTTATACTAAAAAAGGCTAATACTTTCAGACCATGGTTTTAGGGTTATCAAAATCTTTATGATGAATTTTACAATCTAGAGTTTCTAGGAATGGGAGGAAACTTCAGAGGTAAAAATGTAGACTCTATAATTGAAGGAAAGAAAAAAAGAGCGAGATCGAGTAAAGAGCCATGAATACTTCTTTGTAGATCAAGGCAAGAAATAATGCTTTGCATATATGAGTTATTAATTATCAATGGAATAAGGTCTTTTGTCTAGGTGCAGGTAGTCTGCATCTTCACCAACATGTCTATTTCATCAAGCCTCTCTCTGAGACAGTGCCCAGACCGTTACGCCTATCATGATGGTCGGAATTTGCCCGTCAAGGAATTTCACTAGCTCAGACATAACTCACTCCTTTTTGGTGTGAAGTAGTGTCAAACCAAAATACGCAACAAGTATAAGCATTAGCTCTCTCTAAAAAGAAAGTGATCTAGCCGCACCTTCTAGTACATCTACCTTTTTACGACTTCACTCTAGTCACTAACCAGTCGGGAGCTCTTCCATCAATGTATAGGTTTATTTTGGTGAGGTGATTGCTTAATGTTTATTCTTGTACTAGGAAAAACGAGAGTTAGGGTATGTGATTGTTTCTATTGTGCTCTCTAATATTATAATATATCGCTCCTGATGGTCTACCCATGGATATAGACTGGGGTTTTGATGAACCATGTAAATTATTGTGCCTCTAGTATTTTTTCTTCCATGTATTTGTGAAAATCTTGTACGTACTCGATGTCCAGTGGAAAACTCGGGGGTCTTCTGCCCGTAGTTTGTAGAAGCTCTAGCCGGTGTCACAACAGAAGTGATGAACAATTTAATTATATAATCTTGATGGGAGTGATTGTTGAGTTGGGTCGAACAAATAGTCCCACATCGGCTAGACATGGGATGGTCTTGGGTATATAAGGATTTGGGCAAGTCCACCTAAAAGGCTAGTCTTTTAGGATGTCGCCCCTAGTCCTTACAAATGATATCAGAGTCATGCCCCGAACTTAGCCGTGTGTGTGGATGCAGTGGGTGTGAAGATTGAGCTTACAGAGAGACTCCGTTCGAGGAATATAAGAATTTGGACAACTCCACCTAAAAAGCTAGTCTTTTGAGACGGTGCCCCGAAGTCCTTACAGTGATATCAGTTAATTTATCACATCTGTAACATGTATTACCAAAAATGCTCAGTTTGTCACGAATAATATTATAATTCTGCTGCCATTAGAACATAATGTAAAGCGAGAAAGTGTTAAAAGTTAGCTGAATAGACAGCTTTGCCCTTTATTTTCCACAATAATGCCTGGTCCTTACATGTTAGTCGACCAGGGGCAGATTCTTTCGTGTTCATGGAGTCTGCCGAGGAGAAGGTCTCTGTGTATACACTTGTTCTTTTTAATAATTTGTTTGGCGGATTACTTATGTTTTATGTTTTTTATTTCTTCGGTCCAAGTTTTCTTTTATTTTTTTCCTTTTGTCTGTTTATGTATGTATCTTTCTTTTTCTTCTCGGGTCTAATTCCTATTCCTGCTTGCCCCATTTTTATCGTTATTTTCTGGATGTTTCGGCTTTCTATGAGTGTTCTTTGGTTTTAGGTGTGTTGCTGCCTTTTTCAAATGGAAATTTCACTATTGATCTAGACCTGATTCAGTTTGAGCTGATTTAGTTCTTGTATGGTTCTGTGTGTGATAGATTCTTTACTACAGCCAATGCCGGCTTCTGTCAACTTCCACTTACATATCAACAAGTGACTCATAAAGGCTTCCGAGTTGTGGAAGCTTCTGCGAGATGAAACTTTTAATGTCATTGACTTCTTCTACATGCATAGGAACAACTGACTACAAGCTGAGTGGTAAAGCTCTGGTCTCTCTGTTACAATTAACTGAATCTTAATTATCATACTCGATCATTTGCATAGTGGCCATGAAATTACATTTTGAAGGAAGAGCACCTCCAAACTCATATATCAAAGCTTTGCTTAAAAAAAAAAAAACTATTTCGGATTGGATGTAGTAGTTTATTAACTGGTAAAGTTCCTACAAAATTTGTACTTATTTTCAAGAACCAACCATCAGGCCAAATATTCTATGAAAAATCAAGAAAAGTTTATGATTCCCTGCAAGGAAAAAGGAAATGAGGAAGCATAAAATTAGATTCATGATGGAAGCTAATCACATAAGAAGTTCCTAGAAAACATATGTAGTGGACTGTGTATCTATGATAGTGCATTTCCGGGGGTTTTCTGTTGGTGATAATGAATATCTCTGAGGGGATCTCCGAAACTGATTGTGGAGATGAACTTAAATGACTTTGGTGATAAGCTCCTTGCTGTTGTTGGTTATATGATGGAACTAATGACTTTGTCACTGGGTTCTTCTTCTTTTTTTTTTAAAAAAAATAAGCGTGGGGTGGGGTAGATGACAAGGGAATAGCTGGATGAGGGGATAGCAGAAGATGGGGAAAATGTAGATGATTGAAAAGAAAGAATGTAATCCCTGTGCAAGTAGGGAGGGGTGAGAAGTCACAAATATTGACATGGTGAAGAAACTAAAGAAAAAGAGAGTGAGGGTTGAGTGGAGAGGCTCCAGATGGTGGAGGGCTGATGAAGATGCGTATGTTGGTGAGGACATTATAGATGGCACTGTCGCACTGATGATAGTTCATTTGAGGAAAAAGATGATTTTTTTGGTAGAATAAGATACTAATATTGATATGGTGAAGAAAGGCCAGTATAGACAAGAGGGGGGCCGACAATGTTATCGATGCACCAAATGATAAGAAACAGAAATTGTTAGAATATAAATATGTAACCCTCAATCCTCATCACAACTTCAGAGTTTTCGTGTAATGAAGAGAACTTTAATAAGGTATCAGAGCAATCCATGTTCAATTCCTATCGAGAACTTATGTAAAAAAGTGGATTTAAAATGAAAAATAATTGTGCCAAAAAGTACGTTGTTTGGCCCATAAACAGGCGCTCGACCTGCGAAAGCGTTTTAGAATATAAATATATAATCCTCAACCCTCACCACAAATTCAGAGTTTTGGTGTAGTAGAATGGACTTTAATAGAAACTTCAATAGAGATTTATTGATAAAAAGAGAAGCAATCATCTTTTGTTCATAACAAGAAAGGCACAACTATGGATGACATGGTTGCGCCAACTGATGATGAAGGGGATGGGACATTGACAATATCCAAGATAAGGGGAAGGGACAATGTGTTAGGAATTATGACTGAAATACGTCATGAAGGTAGACGAAACTTCAGAGATCAAAGAACGAACGTGTACAAGGAGTTGTGCACATTATCAGTCGATTAGTACTGGGTATAGTCGACTAATCATATGGATTAGTCGATTAATAGATTATATAGTCGACTATGTTGGTCAACAGAGAGTTGGGATTTTCAAATTTTGTTAGAGTAGTCGATTAATATTTGAGCCTAGAGTACTAATACATGATATTAGTCGACTAATATCCTGACCTAGTCGACTAATGACAGATCTTACAGTACCTATTTTCAGATTCGAGTTGGATTTAAGTTTTCTTTATTCTGAGAAGGTGATTGTTTGTCACGCCCCGCTTCCCAAAATACGAGAAAACAGAGTCGCGACGAAGGTCGGCGACGTATATACGCGAGGAAATACCCCACGCATACACGCTAAGCCTAAAGTAACCTGAACAAGCTACAAAATCTACTACGATAAATCAATATCACTGCAATATGACATATAAATATCTAACACAACGATAACAGATGAATAAAGGAAAGAAAATGACAACTGGATGCAATAAAGATAGAATCAGGAAATAACATGAATAAAATAGCAAGAATACCTATAATCAAGAAAAGAGAGACTCCCGCTCCTCGCGAAGCGTACGATCACATGAATACCTGAACAATATAAGAAGATGTCCAATACCCTGGACATGCGAATCCAGGGTCATCAGAAGCGACTTAATGAGTGTGTGTGTAAAGAGAAATGTGCTCATGCATAAAAAAAACAATGTAAGCAATAACATGATAATTTGAAAATAAAAGGTAACAAAATAATCAATATCAATAGCAAACTATGAACGATATATAACTGATAACATGACAACAGGGAACAACTAATGTCAAAATGTATAACCTAACATATGTCACTAGTTTGGTGTACAATCCTATATCTATCATAGTTTATATGTATATATACAGTCGGGTGGTCGCGGTTAGTCACCATACATTAACAGTTTATCATTATTAATTATGTTAGCGAACACCAATTGTCACATGTAATAGACGCATCCCATACAACGCCTACCACACATGCCAATTGAGGTCCTCAGTTATTGAAACTGATCGGTTGGAGACATTGTCCATGCTTTAGGTGGGTCCCGTGCATACCCGGGACCACGGCCCAGACTCCAGGCGCTGAACCAGGACCTACCGCAAGGTAGTCAGGAACATGTATAACAGGAACAGGTACATGTATAACATGTATAACAGGAACAGGAAATAGGACGGGGTGCCAGTCACCCCACGGGAACCCTGCAGTGGAACCCTCTTTCGTCTGCGCAACCTAAATCCTAGGTCCACCCAAAATACAGAGCTGTCTCCTCCATCAATTTCCCCAATCTCAGTATAAGTTGTTTAATATCATGTTTTAGTTTATCAAGATTATTTAATGTGCATATTACTTGAATCACTGGGATAACTCGGTGGTAGTCACGGTAACAATATCAACATGTAATCAGGATACCGGTATAACAGGAATATATAATATCAATGAACAGGATACCGGTATAACATGAATATGTAACAAGTATAACATGACGGTGTTGTTACCATGTAACAATATTTTTTTTTCCAGCAATTATGTAACATGAACAATAGTATCAGGTAGATATCATGTATAAACAATCAATCAGCCTCAAGATCAATATACTATATTCTAAGATTTATTACCACTAGATCAGTTACAAGGTCAAGTCTGGTCTAAGGTATATTAATACTAGACCTAAGCCAACAACAACGATCTACCAACACATGAAATGATACTGATACAAGCTCATATCAATTACACAAATAAATGAATCAATCAATAATGTCTCATGAAACGATACAAGTGAGAATACTAGTAAAATATCTCAGACAGTCATATGAAATGATAAAAGTGAAACAAAAGTATTTATTGACAACGGTAAATAACGAAAAAGACAAAAGCAAATACTCACAACACGATTAAATAAAATTTAACAAAGAAGTAAAACACTCACAAAATAGAATTATAGAAGGAAAAGAAAACACTCACAAAATTAAACAAAGAAGTGAAACACTCACCTGAGATCCATCCCAAGTCCAGAGCACTGAAATTCTAGGATCCCAATAAATCTACATAAATTATTTCAATAGGAATTGTTAGATTTTTAAAAGAATATTTTAAGGAGATTAAATCTTGATTAATTAGTTTGGGAGTTAGAAATATGATTCTTTAGGTTTAATGAATTTAGTAGGTTTAATTTAAACCAATTTCTAATTTTTGTTGAATTTTTTAATACTTTAAATCATTAAAATACTTAACAGGCTTGAATGGGAAAAGGTTTAAAGTAGGTAATTTAATTTAATTTATATTGGTATCACTCTAAAATTTTTATCATAGAAAGTAGAAGTATTATAAATTATTGTTTATATTTTTCTCAAATTTTTTGATTTTTTAATAAATTATTTTAATATGTACATTTACCTTTCTTTCTTTCTTTCTTCTTTTTCTTTATTTTCTTTTAACATATTCGCTAGACCCAGGCCCAGCCCAGGTCCAGACCGAACCAGGCCAGGCCCAGGCCTGGTCGGGATTCTTCTTCTTCTTCTTTTTTTTTTTAAAAACAGGGCCCATGGGCCCAGTGCAGTCCAGCCCGGCCAGACTCGGGCCAGGCCGGGTCTGGTCCGGCTGTGAAGTTTTTTTTTTTTTGGCTGCTGCGCAGTGGGCTGGCCCAGCCCACTGCGCAGCCTGGGTTGCTCGCGCCCAGGCCCGGGTGCGGGTCTACACCCGCGTCTGTGCGCAGGGAACAGGCTTTTTATTTTTGTTTTTTTTAAATTCTTTTTTTTAATCTCAGAAAATTATTTAAATTAAATTATGAGTTGATATATCTACATGTTATTTTAGTTGGATTATAGATTGGGTTTTGATATATAAAAATATTCATGGAAATTATAGTAGGACATGATTTTATTAAACTATTTATATTAAATAAATTTTGAGAAAATAAATTACTTACTTGTATTTGATAATCTCCCTTAACTGCACTTCCAGATCCCTTTGTTCATGGCTCCGCTTGAGGAGAATAGAAAGGAGGAGGTGGAGAGAGTTGGGTTTGAAGTTTCTCTTGAGGTAGAAAAAGAAGGAGTTTAGGCCTTTATATAGATTATTAGATAATTTAGAAACATGAATTCCAATTAGGTTAGATTACTTAATTTAGCAATTTAGAATTCCAATTAGGTTAGATTACTTAATTTAGCAATTTAGATAAGAATGGAAGGTTGCAGGAAAAATCTCAAAGAGATTTGATTTAAATATGATTTTTATTAGGATTTAAATTAGGATTAGGATTTTTTTAAGATCATAATTTTGAAAATAAGATTTGGATTAGAATTGAGTTTTGGGTTAATGGGTAAGAATCTTAATGGTAATGGGTTATAAATTATTGGGATTTAGTTAAAAGAAATAAGTGATATGAAGAATAAGAAAATAGAGAGTGGGCTTGCGGGCTTATTTTTTGGGCTTAAAGAAAAATAGAAAAAGATGAAAATAAGGAAGTGGGCTCGGCTCATGTGGGCTTAGAATAAAAAGGAAAAGAAAATAAAAGAAAAAGGAGAATGGGCTAAGCTTATTTGGCTTGGATATAAATAATAATACTACTAATAGTGATTAACAATATCATAATAATAATTAACAATAATATTTACAATAATAATAACAATAGTAATAATAATAAAATTATCAACATTAAAAATCTTATCTAATAATACTTGGTAAAAATACTAACAGTAATAATAATGACTAAAACAATACAATATGAAAAAGAATAATAATAATATCAATATTAACAATAATAGCAACTACAATAATAATACTAGTAACATAGTAATGGAAAAAATACTAGCTAGTAATTAAAATGATAATACTTAATAATGCTAAATATAATTATAAGGCCAAAATACTATTTACTATCTTAAAATAATTTGTAACTCAAGTTAATAAATAATACTAATATCACCAGTAAAATAAAATAAATACTTTAGAAAAATAAAAATACAGTATTTTAGATTAGGGATATTACATTGTTCGTATTAATTATATGTGTTTAGGAGTAGGAGAGTTCTATGGTCTATAAATAACCCATTAGGGGTGGCTTTCAATGTAATCCAATGATTTTATAATTTCTAAGAGTGTAACTCATTTAGGTGAGAGATTCGTGAGATAGGCTTAGCCATAAGAGTTCACTGTTTTTGGCGGCCATCAAGGGCTTGTAATTTTCTCAGCGAGAGGTGCAAGTAATTCTTATGTACTCCCCCAAAGTTTAATAAAGTTTCTCCTTCTTCTCCCGTGGACGTACACACGATCTGAAACCACGTTATATTGTGTGTTAGCTTTCTATTTACTTCATAAATATCTTCTTCTCGTTACCCTAGTATATCCTGTGGTTAGTTTTGCTGCATCGCCCCAGTCGATATGATCATGGGGACGTCCCGAATTTATAACAGTTGGTAACAGAGCATACAGATTATTTTTCAATAGTTGGTATTAGAGTAAGGTCAACTTGAAGATGTCTGTGATCAAGTTCGATGTTCAGAAATTCGATAGTGTCATTGATTTCAACAGGTGGCAGATTAGGATGAACGTCATCCTTACCCAGAGCGGGTTGAAGAAAGTACTGCCCGGGAGAGAGAAAAAGCCTCAAGATATGAAAGAAGAAACTTGGCAGGAGTTGGATGAGAAAGTCTTGACTACTATTCAGCTTTACTTGACAGACGAAGTATTGGATGAGTTTTCTTCGGAGAAAACAACGTCCTCATTGTGTAAACGACTTAACGACCACTATCTGGAGAAGTCATTGGCGAATCAGTTGATTCTGAAGTAGCATCTCTTTCTTCTCCGCATGCATGAAGGTACACCTTTCAAGTCTCACATTGCAGAATTTTTCTCTATTATCAATGATCTAGATAAGATAGAGGTTAAGATAGAAGATGAGGATCAAGCACATTACTGTATTCTTTGCCTTCTTCATATAAGGGCTTCAGGGAAGCTATCATCTATGAAGGCAAGTCAACAATTAAGATCAACGAGGTCAAGAAGAATCTGCTCAACAAGGAAAAATTGACACCCAGTTGACAAGTGAGTTTCATCATAATGATTCCAGACAAGTTCATTATTCAAGGCAGAAGAGTAATAATGAAAGTTCTATGGGTAACTGAAGACATAGAATTTGACGGCAACTATTATCACGAAAAAGGGCACATTAGAGCTGATTGTTGGCTTCGAAAGAAGAAACAACCAGATGCTAATGTCACTGAACTGATTCGAGAAGATGAAGACAAGTGCGACGTTCTATCTGTTATAGATAGATCAGTTGGTAACAAAGATAGATGAACTTTTGACTCTGAATGTTCATAACATATCAGTTCCAATAGGAAGATGTTCTCCTCATACAGTTCAGTTCAAGGGAGAGAAGTCTTCATGGGAATTCTGAAATACACCTAGAGGGGGGGTGAATAGGTGTACTATCTAATCTAATGACAAATGATGCAGAATTAAAACAATTGCAGCGCACTATGTGTAACCAAAGAGTGTAACCGAATTTCCGGTGAAGCGCTCTAAACTATCTCCTCGAAATTCCTCTAGATTAAGAGTTGAGGTGCTATATGAAGCTCTCTTAGTTCAACACAAGTATGGGCACACACAAACTATATCTAGCATATGAATGTGCAATATAAAGTAATGGAAGATATAAGAGAGAAAGAGTTTAGAGATAGTGGATCAAACGCAAATAACAAGATATGTTTCGAGGTTCGAGCCACTGCTCTACGTCCCCGCCTTTACACAGAAAGATTTCTACTACGTCCACACAGGACCTTCCACAAAGGGACTTTCACCAAGGAATTACAACTCTACACTTTGAGTACACTACTCCTCTCTCAAATACAATCACCTCTACACAAGAGAGATAGGTACAAAGCCAAAACTCAACCACATCTACACAAGAGGGATAAGGCACAAAGCCAAACTATAATCACCTCTACACAAGAGGGATAAGGCACAAACCCAAAGCAGAGAAAAGATTACAGTCTTTGGTGATCACAATAGATCACAAACAATTTTCCTTACAAAAATAAGATCCTATAGATAGGATTAGAGATGATAGCTCAAGTATGAGAAAATAAAGTGTTTGGAAAGAAAAGTAACAAAGAAAAATACTTAAGAAAAATACTAGATAGATATGAAATAAGGGTCAAACCAATTTTCCAAAGACTCGCTTTTCTTTGATTTTTCTAACACTTTAAAAATAAATAAAAGATAAAACTTTTTAGCATAAAACTCTTTTTAAAACTTGCTGCTAAACACTTGAAAAGATGAGAAGATAGGCTCTTGAAAATCTTGTTGAAAACAGCCCACGAGAAATCCTATTTATAACCTCTCAAAATTCTAGCCGTTGGCAGCCAGAAAAGATCAAAATTGACCTTCCGGTCGACCGTCCAACAGTCATATTTCTGACCGTTGAGCCTCCGGTCGACCGCTTGGTCGATCGAGACTAGCCTGTCGGTCAACCACCCGGTCGACCGACACTACCCGAGAGTTAGGTAGTTACAGTCGGTCGACCGCCCGGTCGACCGGCCTTCTAGGCTGGCCTTGTGCACATTCTTGTGCACATCGGTCGACCGACCTCTGATTCGGTCGACCGTCCGGTCGACCGCCAGCAGGCTCTGGCTGGGAATAAAGTGTTATGAAACTTAGTCATTTTAACTTCTATAAAATCCCATAAAATCTCATAAATTTCACAAAAATCAGTTCTTATAAATATTTGAAGAACAAATATGTGTGACTAAAACTCACACATATTACAAACTATTTGAACTATTTTTGTGATATAAAAATTAGGTTTAAACACAAAATCAGTATTTTCCGAAAACCAAACTTTGAAATGGAATCCGATTTTTCTCAAACTTGTATAAATACAAAAACATGATATTAAAACATATTTGTTTTTAAAACTTCTCCTTGTCTTGTTGGGTTTTTAAAAAATTGAGTGTAGGGCTTAAGTCTGTTTGTTTCAGCAGCTCAGTGTGAGCCTGAGTATTGAGGCTGAAAAAATTTAACTCAAAATTGAATGGGCTTATAGGGATTTTACAAAACTGAGTGTGGGCCTCCGCCCACATTGGGCTCAATGTGGGCCTGCCTTTGCCCCTCGCCATCGCATATCATCACAACGGAACTCTCTTGTTGGAGTAGAGCATGGTGAGTTTACGCACTGGATGAAGCAGTTTCCAAGTAGAAAAATAACTAGTGTCGAATGGATATTTCATCAGGTGTTGAGAGCATCTGCACAAAAGCTGCTTGTCTGTTCTGTCTTCCTTTTTATTTGCGAGCAAAATGTAAGAAGCTCCTAATGTTGATATTTGGGGAGAGAGAAGAGAAAAAAATTGAGGATGAAGTTTTTTAAAGAAAAAAGCACAGGACTGTTGACCGTTCTCTTGAGCTATCGACAGGCTGACACAGGGATATGTCTGCAAGTGAAACATGCTGTCGACACCAAGCAAGTTGCGCAGTCGACAGCGTTTTACAGAAAGCAAGAGTTTGTCAGAGTTTGGGTTCGCTGTGATATCCCAAGCCTATCGACAATGTTTTGCTTCTGGGCAAATCCGAGATGCTTTTTGAATTTATTTATGATCTAAATTCAGAGTTTTCGATTTTCTTTTTTTTAGGGACTCCATGTGTATATAAAGAGGAGTATTCTTCCTTCTATTGAATCCTATACTCAATTGATTTACTAAGATCTCTCTCCCCTTCTGTCCCGAGGGCGTAGGCAATTATCGGACCTTGTTAAGTCATGTGTTCTCGCTTTTTTTTTTCCTTTTGTTTGCTTATTCGTGCGATTGGTGACTATTTTCTGGTGTTGTTCTTTGTTGCTGAGATTCCAACAAGTGGTATCAGAGCTTTTCAAATTCGATAGGAAGTTTCGTTTGGGTGGAGCAAGTCGCTTTGGAGACTGTCTATAGTTTCGGTTGGAGATAAAGATCTGATCTTTCTTATTTGCATTTGTTTTCACTAATAGTTTCCGCATTACTTTGAGGAATCTATTAAGGAGATGGTCGGAAGTAGTCAATCATCGAAATCTATGAGTCATCTTTGATGTCGTGAAGTTTGTGTTGGCCCGAAAGCCTTTCACCCTAGGTTTGATGATGATTAACTTATAAAGTTATAGTACTAATGATCTTATGGTTACTAAGTTTCAGATATAGATCAAGATCATAATTGGTGTTTAGTTTCAACAAAGACATGAAGTCAAGTATCGAAGCTATCACGAGTTGATTCAAGAGCTCATGCTTAAAGATCGCATCAAGTACTCAAGATGGAGTCAAGTTCTATGGATCGTGTTTGGATCGAGTTGACTTAGAGAAGAAGATCTATAAGAAGACTTTGGTCTAAATTTATTTAGTTTAGATCTTGTGTAAGGATAGTTTAGTTTTGAATTGCTCAAGTTCACGCACAAAAGTTTATATTTTTTAGTTTTGGTTTAACCGTTTCATTTCAAAAAGTTTATGTTTACTTGGTTTACACAAAACTCAAAGAATCAAGTTTCAAGTTTTGCGTTTTTGGCTTTTCAAGTATACATCCTTTGTTTTCATGAATAGATTTCCTCAAAAGAAGTTTACATGGCTTATATATATATTGGATTTCATCCATATACATTGATGGTCTTTATATGATTTAGAAAAAAACTTATTTGATGTATCTAATTCACGTGTTTAAAGTTTTATTTTATCAAAACTTATTTTGGTATTTATTGTCAAAAATAAGTATATATCATTTACCATGTGTGTAACGCCCCGATCTTGCGGGTGCGGAGACGTTACTGCAACGTATATACGTAGGTCAGAAATACCCTCACGTATATACGCTAAGCATCAGTACAGGCAAGAATCAGAGTACGGAAGCAAGTGGTGCATTATACATTCCAACACATGAGTACAATTACAGAGTCATCACCAGATGTGACTAATATTACAATAATATTACATCACTGATATGAGCAATTGCGTGATTACAAAGAGATGTACATATATGGACAGTACAAAAGGGTGCTCACGAGATAGCCGGAGATGTCGCGAGCCAACCAAGAGGTACGAGGGTGGGACTGGAGCTACAACTGATCTGACCGCTCCACAGAAGTAAACTTGGTCCTCAGCAAGAAGAATCTCCTAGCTTCAAGCTCCAGGACCTGGACATGAGAATCCAGGGGAGTCAGATAAAACTCCCCAGGCGAGTGGTAATACGAAAGCCAAATGGCGAGTATGGGTAAGCACATGTGTATCAATAAATCTAGATTATAAGCATGAAAACCATGTTGTGGACATAAGCGTGCAGGAACAAAAGGAATATAGTAGGTGACATCCATGGTATAACAAGATAAGAAGTAAAGTAGATAGGGCAATACTAATTATCTCCTAAGCTAACATAAAACCGATAAAACCGAATAAAAACTGATTACGAGTAAATCCAATTGTACAGGTTTGGGTCACGGCTCCATGAGATTAGTACTTCGAAGGAATAATCCAAACAAGGAAACCCTCATTTATATACCTTTACCTCATGTTATCGTAACCTGAACGCGTACAGCTCGAGTTATAAAACAACACAGCAATTTCATATTAGTATATTATTATAATTAGGCTGTCTAAGTTGTAGGTTTTAGTATGCGTCCCATTACACATACTTCTACTTACAACTTATAGAGCAAGTTATTTGGAAACTGATAAAGTGCGATGAATCATGTTCCGGATGGGCCCCGTACATGCCCGGGACAACGGTTCAGGAGTATCCGGTGCTGAGCCGGAACGTACCACTAGGTACCGGGACTTATGGACGCCCGAACAGGAATAGAGTATCGCATATCCCATAGAAATAGGTTTAGGGCGTGTGCATACCCGGCATGAAAATCAGGAGTAGGGGTGCCAGTACACCCCACGGAATCCCTGGTGGCCGCCAGGTGATCCCTTAAATATGTGGCCACGCGTGACTCGATAGTGCCACCATGAACATGATTAATCAGGGCCCATCAGTTTCCCCCAAACCGGGTGCAAGTTGTCTAATAATAATAATAATAATATATATACCCGGTAAGCAGGACATGATCAGGAATCCAGGATTACATAACGGGAGTCAGGCATAGACAAGAGATGGCCCTGCAGATTCAAGAGGTGGCCCCCACAGATTCAAGAGGTGGCCCCCACCACGTGTGTGATGTGGCACTTTGTTCCGTGTGGCACTTTGTTCTGAGGGGATGGATTCTAGAGGTGGCCCTCACAGATTCAAGAGGTGGCCCCCACCACGAGTGTGATGTGGCACTTTATTCCGTGTGGCACTTAGTTCCATTCAGGACTTGACGGGAACAGGTAGTACAACATGAGTAAGTGTCAAGTAGGAGTATGCCAGACGCAGGAAATAGCAGACGCGGGGTTCGCGTTGCAAGAATGGTAGACGCGGAAATGGCAGACGCAGGGTTCGCGTCGCGAGAATGGCAGACGCGGGAATAGCAGACGCAGGGTTTCGCGTCGCAAGATGCCTCAAACGCGAGGTCTGCGTTCAAGTCAGGACGCGAGGAGAACGCGGACGCGGACATGGTTTCCGCGTCGCGTTAATGCAAGAAGAACATTGGTATGGGCATAGCATACGCGAAAGTAGCAGACGCGAAAGTAGTAGACGCGGAAATAGCAGACGCGGGGTTCGCGTCGCAAGATGCCAAAACGCGAGGCTCGTGATCTGCGTTTAAAGGAGGAGAACGCGGACGAGAGTATAACTCCGCGTCATGTCAATATAGATAGAACACAGACGCGAGCTTTAGCTTTGCGTCGCAACGATACAATAACGCGAAGGCCGCGTTAAGGAATGCCTAGACGCAGGAGGTAACTCCGCGTCTAATCAGTTTAGCCACACCGCACGACATAAAATACAATAATAAAAAGAGTTTACAAGTCCATGTCTTGGCGAGCGAGGTTACTCGCCTAAAACTGATGCTGAAGCTTTATGCGTCCGAAATGGTCTATGTTGCCGAATATCACTAAATCGATCACCGGAATAATCGCGAACGATTACCGAAAAGATCTACGGTGATATTACCGACGAAGAAAGCTCGGCCCCAATCCAAAAGGAGGGTACCGGTCTTCACAAGATGATGGGATGGTGGTTTTGTGGAGAGGTTTTGATGGTTGTATGCTTGGTGGTGGCTAAAGTAGTGTATATGGAGGTGGAGATGGTGGACAAAGGAAGCAAGAGGAGGAGGCTCTCTTGGTGGCTTCTCTGTTGGAGGCTGCAGGAAGCAAGGAGAAGAAGAAGAAGAAGAAAATGAAGAAAGAAAGAAGGAGAGGGTATTTATAGGAGTTGGATTATGAAGGTGATGCAAATAAATAAAGGGAAGGGGTTTTTTGTAAAATTGGGGGTTATGTATCTCTCTTGGCCACTTGGCCGGTTGGGGTCGGCCCTCTCTTGGAGGAGGAGAAGAAGAAGAAAGGAGGAGAAGAGAATGAAGGAAAAGAAAGGAAAAAGAAAAGAAAAAGAGAAAGAAGGAGAGAGAGTGTGATGGTGATGGGGATGTGATGGGAGGTGACCGGGCCCACGTGGAGGGGAGTGGGCTGCGGTTGGTGGGAGGAAAAGAAAGGAAAGAAAGAAAGAAAAGAGAGATTGGAAAAAAATAATAATATTATAATATGGCCGCGAAAATCGACAATTCCAGAATCCTTCCGAAAAATCCTCAAAAATAGCAAATATTATTCTAAGATGTTTGGTGAAATCAGATTCGAAAAATATAAAGTAGTTTTCAAAATAAAAATCCTGGAATCTTCCGGCGATACCGGTCGATACCGACACCGGTGGAATTTTCATAAATTCATAAAATTCTCAGAAAATGCATTTAGATGGAAAATGTGATTTTAAGAAATAATGTCTAAAGACACTTTTAGTAATTCCAATTATTTTATAAATTAAAAATCCGGGAATCGGTCAGCGGCACTGGTCGACACCGGTTTTGAAGATTCCCAACTTAATTGAGGAAAATTCCAGAAAATCATAGAAAATCTAGAATATTAGAAAATGATGTTCAAAACTAAAATCGGTCAAATCGGAATATCAGGATGACCGAATCGAGTAATACCCTAGGATCGGGCCCTCGGTTCAGACTAGGGCTGACTCCGAGTCCACGAATCCAAATCCAAGACAAAACGTTCATGTAAAGAATTCATAATACAAAACAAATACAGGAAGTAAATCGAAAAATACGATCGAAAAATCTGAATACGCATCTAAGTACGTATTCCGGGAACGGGGTGTTACAATGTGTATTGGATTATATCCATAACATCATGCTTCAAAAGTGTTTCAATATCTTATTTTTGTATTTATACAAGTTTGAGGAAAAATCGGATTTCTATTTATAAAAGTTTGATTTTAAAAAATACAACTTTTGCTTTATGCGTTAAATTCTTTACCTAAAAAATAGTTCACATGTTTGTAATATGTGTTGATTTTTGATCACACATATTTGTACTTCAAAATATTTACATGAACTTATTTTTGTGGAATTTATGGGATTTTATAGGTGTTTTAAATCATGTTTTTCAACCCTATAAATTTAGTTTCTGGGCTGCTGTCAGCCGACTGACCGGTCGACCGACCGGTCGACTGACGTGCACAAGAAACGTGCACATGCTCTTGTCTTTGTTCGGCCGACCGATCGGTCGACCGTAGCTAGGCTCGGTCGAACGAGTGGTTGACCGACTGGCTCACCCAACTCTTGGTTGGGTGGCGGTCGATCGTTTTGGTCGACTGATAGAGAGATTTTTTCCGTGTTCCTTGAGGGCGGTAGACCGTCTGGTCGACCGACAGCCCCAACGGTCGAAAAATCGACCGTGGCCGGTCGACCGGTCGGTTGACCAACAGGCCAATTTGGCCTGGGTTCTCGGCCCAACGACTATATTTCTGAACCCCTATAGATATGGGTTCTTGGGGCCAATTTTTCATCAGATTTTTCAAGAGAAAATTTATTATCTTCTTAAGAGTTTTTTTAGCAAGTTTTAGAGTTTCAAAATCAAATCTTTGTTTATTTCAAAGTTTTGGAGAATCAAAAGAAAACAAGTTTATGGGAATTTATTTTTTGTTCTAATTACTATATCATTTCAAGAGTTTTCTCAAGTGTTTTCTCTTTGTATTTCTTTTTCAAAATCTTTGTTCACTCGCATACTTGAGCTCTTCATTGCAAATCTATCCTTTAGGATCTTATATTGTGAGAGGTTTTTGTTTGTGATCTTTTGAGATCACCAAGTATTGTTTGTGATCATTGGATCATCAAGTTGTAATCTTTCTTTACTTTGTTCTTGGCTTAGTGCCTACCCTCTTGTGTAGAGGTGTGTGGGAGTTGGAGTTGTGTACACCCTTATTATAAGTTGTAATTCTTCGGTGGAGGTCCCTTTGTGGATGTTCTTAGTGGATAGTTGAAATCCTTTTGTGTGAAGGCGGAGACGTAGTAGAGCGGTGGCTCGAACCTCGAAATATATCTTGGCGTTTGCGTTTGAATTTTTCTCTCAACTCTCAACTCTTTATATCCTGTATTGTTATTATTGCTCATACATATACATGCTAGATATTGTTTGTGTGCTCACACTTATATTCAACCAAGAGAGCTATTGAATCGTCTCAACTCATAATTTAGAGGAATAGTGAGTAGAAGTTCCATAGCCCTTCACGAGGAATTTGGACTCACTCTTGGTTACACATAATGTATGTTTAGCATTTATTTTTAATTTCGCATTATTTATCTTAAATTAGCATTACACTTATTCACCCCCTCTAGGGTGTACTTTCAGTTTGACGGCACGAACAGTTTTGGAATGTGAAATTAAGGGGATGGATGTCCTGACGGTATCAAACCTCGAAGAATCTCTACGTCTGAAAAAAAGCTGGAGGAGACATCTTTGAAGGACTGGGACAAGATGAATCGGACGGCGTGTGTGAGTCATGAGATCTTATTTGACAAAAGATATCAAATATCACGTGATGTATAAGACTTTCGCAAGAAAGATTTGAGAGATCCTCGAGAAGAAGTATCTGACGAAGAGCATTGAGTCTCGATTGCATCTGAAGAGGAGGCTTTATCGCTTCCAATTGAAGAGAGGGCTCTCCATTGTGTGAACACATGAACAACTATACAAAACTTCTTGCAGACCTAGTTAATGTGGATGTTGAGATCGAAGAAGAGGACAAGGTGGTGATTCTTTTGAGTTCTCTTCTTGATGAAGAGTATGATACCTTTGTCCAACCTTGACCAACAGTAAACAAAAACATAACTATAGGATGTGTTCAGCTGCTCTTATAAATTACTAAGTGAGAAAGAAGAGCAAGTAGTCTCTTCAAAGAGTGATTCACCAGAGGCATTAACAGTAAGAGGCAAGAGTTCCAGTAAGAAGGGCAAAAAGCGACCGTGGGATATCGAATCCAGACCGAGTTTCAGAGATTTGAAGAGAAACCAGTCCGCCTTCTTCAAAGAGTTAGGGCACTGGAAGGTTGATCGTCTAAGGATCGAAGATAAGAATAAGAAGTCGAAGGCTGAGGTAAATCTCGCAAGGATGATCAATACCTAATCGGGTAGCACTTCATAGGCAGGTGGATCAGACTCAAACTCATTTGTATTCTCTTTCTCAGTCACTACTCTTACTATTATTTACTTAAGCGATTCTGAGTGGATGCTAGATATAGGAGCTATCATCATGTGTGTCCAACAGAAATTGATTTTCTACCTTTGAGAAGCTAGATGGATGTTCTGTTATCATGGGTGATGATTGTCCATGGACCATGGAAGGGATAGTTACGGTCCATATCAAGATGTTAGATGGGATGGTGCGGGAATTGAAGGATGTGAGGTATGTGCCTCATTGAAAATGAATCTTATCTAGTTGGTGCCTTTAAAGCATCGGATCTTTAAGTATCTATTAGAGATATTGTTTTCAAGATGATTAAATGCTCGATGGTTGTTTTGAAGGGTGGCCGACGCAATAATCTTTACTACTGAAGGGTAGTACGGTTACAGGTCAAGTGGCGACTTTATAAATTTAGACAATAATTTCACCCAACTCTGGCATATGAAGCTCGGGCATACAAGAGAAAAGTCTTTGCAAGCTCTTGCAAAGAAAAGTTTACTGAAAAGTGTTAGTACGTGCAAACTGGATTTTTGTGAACATTGTGTCATAAAAAGAAGACCAAGGTGAGATTCGGCACCACGACTCATTGTACTGAGAGAATTCTGGATTATATTCACACAGATATCTAGGGACCTACCAAGACGACATTTATAGAGGTAACAACTAATTTGTGTCTTTTATAAATGATTACTCTATGCGATGTTGGGTATACACCATGTAGATAAAGGGGAAGTCCTAGAGTTGTTTGCGGAGTGGAAGAAGAACATGAAGAAGAGTAAGGGAAGGAAAATCAAGGTATTTCTTTCAGATAATGGGGAAGAGTATACAAGAGATCCTTTCGTATAGTTATGCCGTGATGAGGGCAAAGAAAGTACTTCACAGTAAGAAAAATACGCAACAAAACCGAGTGGCTGAAAGGATGAACATGACCTTACTAGAGAAGGTCTGGTGCATCCTATCCAATACCAACGCATTGAAATCTTTCGGGCTGAGGCAAAAGCGTATGCTTGCCATTTCATTAATAAGTTGCCTTCGTCTGCAATAGGAGGTAAAGCTCCTCTAGAGGTTTGATCAGAAAAAGTGACTCAGGATTATGATTCGCTATGGGTATTTGGATGTCCGACCTACTATCATGTCAAGGAAGACAAGTTGGACCCAAGGGTGAGAAAATGTGTGTTTGTAGGATTTAAGAAAGAAGTAAAATGGTACAAAATTTGGGATCTGAAGGATAAATTTTTTCTTAAGCAGAGACGTCACGTTTGACGAGGCTTCAATGGTGAAGCCTACATGCTCTCAGTAGGTGTAAAGTCAGACAACTGATAGGATATTGCAGCGGCGGAGAGTGATGCTACTTTAGCGTCTCTAGACAGATCAGTATCATTTGAGGTCATACCTTCAGTGCAATAAAGTGGTGATCAAGAAGCAGAATATGATACTGATAATGATGATGAGAATCAAGAACAGACTATGTGGGATGTCTAAGAATCTATTGCAGTTGGAAGAAACCAGAGAAATCCATGTAAGCCCAGTTGGCTCACTACTAACATAATCGTTTCTTATGCTCTCCCGGTCGTGAGGAGGCAATCTCTTCTATATACAAGGAAGCTGAAATCAGTTAGGAGTGCACGATGTAAAAGATTCCATGATAAAAGAGATAAGTTCTCTACACAAGAATGATACTTGAAAACTGTCAGAGTTACTCGAGAGAAAGAAGGCAATCTGTTGTAAGTGGGTATTGTAAAGAAAAGGGATCTCCAGATGGTGACACTGTATTGCTACAAAGCCAGCTTGGTAGCTAAAGGCTACGCGCAGCGAGAAGGCATTGACTGGAATGAGGTATTCTCACCCGTTGTGAAGCACTCGTCTATTCGGATTTTACTAGCACTAATGGCACAATAGGGGTTTAAACTTGATCAGTTCGACGTGAAGATCGTCTTTTTCGATGACGATCTTGAAGAGGAGATCTATATGTCTCAGTCGACGTGATTCAAAACTGCAGGAAAATAGAATATGGTATGCAAGCTGAAAAAAATCGCTTTATAGATTAAAGTAATCACCAAGATAGTAGTACAAGCGTTTCAATAGTTTCATAAAAGGTAAGAAGTACACACGAATCCATTACGAACTATGTCTGTATTACAATAAGTTACCGAGTGAAGAGTACAACTATCTACTGTTGTATGTTGATGATATGCTCATCGCTTTCAAGAGCAGATCTGTAATTGGCAAAATCAAAGAAAGACTTGTCTTCCAAATTTGAAATAAAAGATTTGGGTGAAGTAAAGAAGGTGCTAGGCATGGAGATTGAGCGAGACCGGAAAGATGGCAAGGTTACTTTGACGCAAAAGGGATATTTGAAGAAAGTACTTCAGAAATTAACATCAATGACAATATGAAATATGTAAGTACACTATTAGTCCTCATTTCAAGTTAAAGGCTACTATGTCTCCTACTCTGAGTGTGAGTACATAACTCACGTATATTACTAGTGCGGTGGTAGTTTAATGTATGCAATGGTGTGTACAAGGCCAATTTGTTACAAGCTGTCTCAATGATGAGCAGATACATGCATGATCCTAGCAGGAGCCATTTGTGAGGCATTGCAGTGGATTTTACGGTACATCAAGGGTACCATAGATATTGATATGGTATTTAAGAAGGATTTTACTAATAAGCAGGAGTGTATCGGATATGTTGATTCTGACTACGGGAGATCTCGACAAACGCTCGGTTACAACGGGATATGTGTTTACATTGTCCCAAGCACCAATCAGCTGGAGCTCTACTCTACAATCTACTGTTGTATTGTCTAGTAAGGAGGCCAAGTATATAGCCATGATGGAGGCTATGAAAGAGAAAATGGCTTCAAGGGTGCTTGATGACTTGGGGATTGATCAGGATCTGTTAAGATCAGTAAAAGCATGAGTGCTATCTATATGGCAAGAACCAGGTATATCATATAAGGACGAAGCACATCGACGTCATGTTTCACTTTTTCGAGAGATTCTTGATGAGGATCGAGTTATAAAAGATTCACCGAAGGAGAATCCCGCTGATATGCTTATCGAGATTGTTCCGGGAGTAAGTTTGCACATTGCAATGAGTTTCTCCATTTTCTTTTAGTTTCTTGAGCTTGGTGGAGCTCGTTTGGATGAACTAAGGATGACTTGATCCACTAGATGAGGGGCACGTAGGC